>VDFB02179473.1:0-46900 GCA_007258455.2 Sequoia sempervirens
ATTAAATCCCCGAGCCTTAGCTTTGGTATTTGCCTTGGAATACCAACCCAAAGGCTTGGAGGGCATTCCCAAAGACCAGAGACGTGTTTTTTCCGAATTCAACAAATTTTCACATAATCGAGTTCGTGCTCACCATCAAGATTGCATCTGGTTCAATATCAAGAAAATTGAAGACATGGGTAATGTTAGGTTCTTTATTAGCTTTCCAACGATGTAATTTTTTTCACTTTCTAACAATGTGAAGCCTTTCATCCATAATTTCTTTTGTTTGTATGTCCATTTTTCTTCAAAAAGTAGTGTTTAGTATTTTTTTTGCTATAAATTAATCGTTCATCAAAATTTGAAATAAATTATATTTTTAGAAACTAGACTCCATTCTACAATTTAAAAAAAATAAAATTTTAAAAAAATCTATTAGTTTCAAAAAAAATTAGGGGGAGCACAGCGAAAGTTCTGCTTTTTAGGAAGTGCCCACTTACAAAATTAATAAAAAATCAAATATTCATTAAAAAAATATTAGAAAATATCCAGTCCTTAGTACATATTGTTATCTAACTTCTGACAGGAGCGATTTTAAAAATACTACAAAAAAGTCCACCGTGCTTGGGTCACACAAGAGTTGCTATGTTATGTTTTTTTGATAGAAACAACAACAATTTGTGTGTGTCCCTCTTTTGAACCCCTTAATCTCAACCATTTTCAAAATAAATTAGTAGTTTAGAAAGTAGACTCGGAGCATTGCGGTCCTTGTTTTTGTTCCATCAAATTTTTTTGAGTGTAGCTATCCTCAATTTCACGTCCAATGTCAGTATTTCCTGATTTCAAAAAAAAAGTGGCCACTTAAGCCCTTTTTTGGGAACCATCTTGGTGCACTTACCCTTATGTTTGCTATTTTTTAATTAATTTCTAAGCAAACTAGTCCTTAAACTTGAAATATCAGGTTTTTTTGGTTTTTTAATAACTTTTTATTGGTTAAGTTTCTTGTAAAAAAAATTATATGGCATCAAAATTCAGAAAATTATCTACACAATGAAAAAAAAAGAGTCAATTTTTTTTTGTTTAGGTCCAATTATGTTGTCCGTACACGTTGATTTTAAAAAAACATCAATTAAGGCCAATAAAAAATTTTAATTAAAAAAAAATATTCAACCAAAAATTACAAAAAAAAGTCCACATCAAACTTCATGTTGTTAGCTCTCATTTCTCAAAAGGAATTAGTAAAATAATTTTATTTGGGTCAAAAAGTGTTGTCCGTACACCTGCTTGGTATGGTAAAAAAATAGGGACTTTTAAAAAGTGGTTTTTATAGATCCCTATCAAAATTTAATTTATATAATCTAGGTATTTTAATAATTTACATATTTGAAAATTAGATTCAAAATTATAGATTTCATATTTCTAACTTTTTTTAATATTCATTGTGTAAGTGCCTCAAATTTTCAGTCCAAGTGTGACAAATTCTGAAAAACAGCAAAAACATTTCCACTTTTTGAGCTTTTTGTGTACCCAACTTCTTGCATCATCCCAATAATCAATTTACTTTTGGAAGTAAGTTTATCTAATTACTGAAATAAAACATATGTTAATTCTTGAAAGTAAACCTATCTAATACTAATTGCTTGAAATATAACTATACTAATTATTTGAAGATTTACCTCTCTAAAACAATTATTTCCTTGATTAATCATACTAAATATACTATTTGTCTTGCAAATAATTTAAAATAATCATACTTTAAGAATTATTTTTGCAAATAAAAACTTATTTCTCTTCAAAATAAACTTAAACTATTTTAAATACTTCAATAACTACTTTCGAAAATATAACTTCAATACTTATTCCTTTTCAAAATAACTTAAACTATTCTAAAACTAAATAAATACTCACACATTATTCTAAGTATTTGAAAATTACATTTTGCAAATATAAGTTTGACTAATATTAATTTATTTTGGAAAATAAAGTTGAACTATTCTATACATTTGAAAATTACTTGCAAATTACTAATACTAGTTTCTTAAAGATAAGGAATAACTTTGATATGCATTTGAAAATAAATTAAACCTTTATCTATCACTTTTGAAAGTAAAAGTAGAAAACATTAATTAGATACTTTTTAAAATAAAAGCCAATTTAGTTTAGACAAAAGGATTAGTTCTTATTTTCCAATCACCAATACCACAAGAGCGAGGTGAGAGCATATGATGGAAACATAATCTCTTTTATAATTTTAAAGTTTAAGCCCAATTATAACTTTACTCAAATTTAGGTCTTATCATAATAATAGATGGATCAACTAACCACATATTGGAAAAATAAAATATATGTTTAAATCCATAGCTAATCAATTAGAGATTCATTATGCATTAGACATTACTAAACCTACCATATAAGAATGTGATGTGCAAGAAGTTATAAATATGATATATTATTTTTGCAAGTATTAAATCTTTTCTTAAACTATTTCAAGTAATGAATTTATATTGTCACATTTCTTCTCCTATTTATGTCCTAGTAAACAACTATTATTATGTTAATATTTACTAAGGGTTTCCTTTAATATAAATTTAATTAATAGTAACAAGATTATAATTAAAAAAAATTGCAAAAAACTGAGATGTTATATTTGTATCCACCATGTAGGTTTTTCTATTCTCCAGGAAACCCTTACCTAAGATGATCTTCGTCGCTGCTAGAAGGACTCATATTTTTTGAGGATTTGCTTGAGGTGTTGATCAGTAACTGCCCCACGAAATGCCATCTACCTCACCATACTGTCCAATTTTATTGGAGTACCCGCTCCGATACTCATCAATGTCTATACAGACATGCACACCACAAACTTGGAGCATTCACCCATTGTTCCATAATTGCATCTAAGAACACGATTACCTCCAGTTCGCTCAAATTAACCAGAGATAAAATGCAAACCAAACCCCATAAAAGAGTGCTATTATTGTGTAGGGTGCCTCAGTCATTTCTTTTAATAATTTTGGTAATTGTTCCTCAATCATTTTGTTATATAATGCATCTTTATAATTATCTTAGAGTTATTTATTCATTATGTGAAACATTTAACCTTTAACCTTTTTTGATCCATTTATTTGTGTTATATCATATTACTATATTATTCATTGTTATGTTATGTTTTCATCATTTTTCAACCATTTTCACTTTTACTCCGTTTTCCAATCTCCTCTCTCCCTACCCTCTCCCACCACTTAACTCTTCTTAAGGTCATTTCTACAATCATATTATTCATTATCCTCTTCCTATGATGAATCATTGAGTGTGGTTCAAAATGTCAATTCAAAATAACATACACAATTTAATCTAGAAGTATTTACTCTATCATTCATAGACTTTGGAAAAATCATACCATCTATATTCATTGGTTCATTAATATTTAAAAATTATTGATTTGAATTAAGATATTTAATTACACTTGTGACTACTATGAATAAAATCTAACCCTAAAAATATATTCTAAACCATTATCCTAATCCTAGACCTATCGCTAACCCTAACTATGGTCGTAACACTATCCATTACTGTAAACCTAACCCTAACCCTAAAAATAAATTCTAACTCTAACTATGGTTGTAACACTATCCATTACTCTAAACCTAACCCTAACCCTAACAATAAATTATAACCCTAACTAATTAAAAATATTAAAACACTATAATTAACAAAACTAAAACATTGTATTTAGCAAAACTTACATTTATTTTTATTCATATTAATAATACTTATATTTAATTTTTATTAATGTGAATAAAAATAAATGTAAGCATTGTTAATTATAGTGTTTCAATATTGTTAATTAATTTTTTGTATGACTTAAACTTAACCCTAACTCACACCCTAACTCTAAACCTAACTCTAACGCTAACCCTAACCCTAATAATAAATTTTAAACCATTATCCTAATCCTAGACCTATCTCTAATCCTAACTATGGTCGTAATACTATCCATAACAATAGTCGTAACCCTAACCCTAACAATAAATAATTATAGAGTGACATTACAAAGAAAATAATCTATGAATAAATATTGGGAATATGTTTGGAATAAAGATATTAGATGAATAAATTTTAATATCTATTAATCATATTTTAGTGATTTTTTTGGTATGTAAATAAAGCTTATATTGATTCTCAAAAAATGCCATCTTTACATAGAACTGTCTCAATGGCCTTAATAGACTACAAAATATCCCCTTACATATTTTCTAGCATGAAGCCGAGACATGGCCAACCCAAAACCATCCTACCCAGATGCGACACAAAAACATCAAATGAGCTTCCCACATACCCAGTCACAACCATACTATGAATGCAACACAAACCATAAAAAGAACCTATACCATGAGTTATACAAAAACCAAAATGATTCCATCACTCGACATCCATCCCATCAATAGTCCAGAGCACCCAAGAGAGATCTCACTAGATGACATTACATAGCAAAAATTTGAAACTTGAAACCATTGTTGTTCACCGATAGTTGAACCAACACCCAAAATGAAGCAGAGCTCCTAGACATCATTACTCCAATTCCACACCCTCCGCCAGAAGATAATCACAAATTTTTCCATGCTAATCAACCCCATTCAATGCCTACAAATACAAGTGGTGCTTCAAAAAGATTACACCATACCAAGCTCTAGCCCTATGCTCCTGCAATGCTTCCGCCTTAACATCCAACAAGAACGGGGAATGATTCACCTATACAGCTGGGATGAGCACTCTATTCAAGTCCCTTGGTCTAGGAAGACTAACACTGAGTTCAACAATTATTAACACATCCTCCACCATGACCAAAAGATCACGCAAAATCAACTTTCGAGCCATTAGTAATATCATTGTTTTTGACACATCCAAGTCCAGGAGAGAGGCAAAAAAACATGACAAGATGTCAGTGTTTGTTTGATACTTCTCTGAGGAAAATATGAATTCATGCCCCAAGATCAGTTGCATGGTCTCGAGCACCAACAGGTCCTAGTCACTGAACACAGACCTCACCCTGCTGGAAGAAATGTTCCCAGGAAATCCCAAAGCCTACGAGAAGTCATTAGCCTTGCAGGCATCTCCATCCCATTGTATCAACCAAATACAACAAAAATGCCTATTGATAAGAATTTAACGCCCAAAATAACCCATAATATGTGTGGCATAAATACCCCTTGCACAACCATCATTAATCCCCCACCAGTGAAACATTAGCAAAAACCCTTATGGTCGTAGGCTACAATAAATTCGCACGAGGTACCATTCACAACCCCAACCCAGAAATAATGTCCCGAGGTTCTTTGCTTCCAACTCAACAACACATGGGAAATCCATCACCCCCAGCTAGACTGCCATATGAGATATTTTAGTGATTTTATTAGTAAAATTTTATTTTTAATTTATTTTAATTTTTGAATAGTTCTAATCATAATTTTTACCTTATTCTTAATTCTAATCCTTATCCTAATTATAATGCTTTTAAGATGATAATAATTAGTAATAATAGGATTAAGATTATAATTTAATTAATAATTATAATAATTTTAGTTATTTTAATTTAATTCTTATTTGTATTCATGTATATTTTGAAGTCAATAAATTTTGAAAAATAAAAAAAGTAACAATGTCAAATAGTTTAAGATTTAATTTTAATTTCAATTGTGTAGAATCAAATCCTAGGAAGATTATCTTTATATGTTAATTTATGGATGTGTTTTAATTTGAGTTTTATTCTATTATTTTAATAGCATGAAACCAAATCTCTATAAAATAGTTAATTGATTTTGTGATATTTTCCTTAATAAAAAAATAGCAATTACATACATCTAAAAATCATCCTTAAAAAAATGTAAAAATAAGTAACATTTATTTATTTTAGAAGATTTAATGAAATGACTTTATAAAGTGAAAAATGAAAAATCATTCTTTAAAAAATGTTAAAAAAATTGTTTACCTTGCCTTCCCTACAAATTTGCTTATAACACTCTAAACTTCTTAGCCAATTATGTTCAAGAGAAATAATTTTTACAATTTTTAAAGTTAAATATTTAACATGTTCACTTTAAAAAGATTAAATGATATTTGAAGAACATCAAATTCTACTTTTTAATTGATTCAAAAATAACTTATTAATAACTAATTAACAAAAATGAGTTGAACAACTCATTGTAATAGTACTATGCCTACGTCAAGTACTAATAAATATATTATTATATATAAATATTAATAAATATATTTAAAAAAGAGAGCTTAATTAATACATTAGATAAATATAAATACATGAAAAGGAAAAATAAAAAATTTAGCAAAAAATAAAATTAAAAAAAGGAAAACATAAAAAAGCAAATTAGATATAATTCCTATGAATTGCATGTAAAAGGAAAAAATCAAACAATGGGCTAAAAATAAAAGTAATTGAAGTTAAAGAATCTAAACTAGTTTATAAACATAGGCAAAAAGTAAAAGAAGTGAATGCATAAAAGTCAATATAGGTTAAGAATTGAAATCTTGGGCATGCAAAAAATAAGAAGAAAATAATAAAAGGAAGAGAGGGTAGACTTCCTTGAAACTGGAAAAGAAGAGAAACATAATTATCTTAGTCATTAGGAGAAAAATTAAATTAAATAAAGAAAACATAAAAAAAAGCAAATTAGATATAATTCCTATGAATTGCATGCAAAGGAAAAAAATCAAACAGTGGACTAAAAATAAAAATAACTGAAGTAAAAAAGAATCTAAACTAGTTTATAAACATAGGCAAAAATTAAAAGAAGTGAATGCATAAGAGTCAACACAGGTTAAAGGGTAAGTTCTAAATATAAAGAACTAAAACCTTGGGCATGTAAAAAACAACAAGAAGAAAATAATAAAAGGAAGAGAGAGCATACTTCCTTGAACACCTTGATTGGAAAAGAAGAAAAACATAATTATCTTAGTCATTGACATTAACAACAATCCAAAGAAAAATCAGGCTTCTAGGATTTGTTATGGGTAGCTAATTTGTCCAGAAGTTGGAGTAGTTTGAGGGAAAGTCAATAGATTTGGAGTCACTGTTACAAATTTCCAAGACCTTACAACAAGTTGTGTAAGGTGTAGTGAACCAGTTTGCAAGGGATTTATTGACCTCATTAAATTTAGGGAGGCATGATGGGGCCTTAATGCTATTTTTATGTCTACATACCATTTTTCCTATGTGACTAAATGAACTTATTTTTTTCCATGTTTTTGAATGAATATTCTTCCACACGCCTTAAATGATTGACTACACTTGTTAGTATCAACTATGATAAAGCCTGTGATAGACTTATGACGGTTTTGATTGTTAATAAATATATATATACACACACAGACACAAACACATACATATATAGATATACCTATCTATTATAAGAAATATAATACACAATATATGTATATATACATATACATACATACATACATACATACATACATGCATGCATGTATATGCATACATACATACATACATACATACATGCATGCACACACACACACACACACACACACACACACACACACACACACACACACAAAGGTTGTTTCTTTTCCAAGTTTTAGATCATGACTAGAACAAATCGAGAATACACATAAATATAAACTTTGTGCAACTATGAACATTAGTTTTTTTCCTTATTTTCTGCAAGAATGAAATTTGAGAGTGCTAAAAAGTGTTTTTATCTATGAGAGAATCTACAACAAAATGGTAATTAGGAGAATAAATAGAAATCTGTTCTATTCTATTATATTATATTTTAAATTTATGATAGCAAATTAGATTGATTTTTTCATGAGTTAACCTGCAAGACATGGACGTAGAAAGAAAATATTAAAAGATCTAAATGCATGCTAGAAACTAGTTGCATCTAAAGAAAGGAATTGCATATCAATGGTTATTTTACTATATTAGGCATGAAAAGTTGAAACAATGAAAGATGTATGATCAAACATTTGTATCAAGAAAAGAGGAAATATTTATTTTTATGAGTATTATACATGGCACTATTTTCTATTGGGTATTGGGTTTACCTTCCAGGATAGGGTGCCAAATGTGGGTTAATAGAGAAACTCAATCCTCTTTTCAAGATCTACCAAATACTTATAGTGCTTTGGCTAAAGCCATGCCTTCATTGTAATAGATGAAAATCACCTAGTAAAATTATTTATATATTTCTCTACCATATCTTGTTTGTGGGACATTGCATGTTCATGTTAGAAATGCATGTATATACAATAGACTTGCACTAGGATTCCCTTTTTCTTTTTATTTTCAGGTTGCTAGGTACTTCATGCAGGGTTGGGTATTCTTCATGTTAGGAAGAATTGTGGGGAAGCGTAAGCTTCATGGTTGGGTGGAAAAGAACCCAAGCCATGTTCTTGTCTCTCAACTTGCATATGACTATGAGGGTCGATGGTGGTCGAAGGCTATGTTATTTATGTCCTCACGTTGCTATTGTATCATTATTTGTAGTATTACTTCCAATTTGTATATTTAGTTCATTCCATTGCATGACATCTTGAAGTGTAATGTTGTATATAAGATATTATGTGCATTTACTTGGATTATGCACTACATACATGAGGTTGTGTTATGTAATTTATTTTATTAATGATGTTGTATCATTTTTATTCCATAATTATGAGATATTGAGTTGTTGATTAAATTTTGTGAGATTAAATGGGTCTCTATCCTTCCAACTTTTGTATTAATATTACACAAACAACTTTCAATTGGGTCATTATTAGGCTAAATAGACCTCACCATTTAGTCCATAAGGCTCAAAAACCCTTATTTTGATATAAAATTTACAAAAATAAGCTCAAGAAAAATTGCAACAATATTTTTACATTGGTCATACAACAATATTGTACTCTATTGTGTAGAAAAAAATTGCATAGGTTTTAAGCATTACAGTTAGTTTTGTTGAACATATGTTGTCATTGATGTCAAAATTTGTTAAATTTTTTCAGTAATGTCATTGATGTCAAAAGTTCACTTTGTTATGTGTTGGTAGGATGCAAAATCAAGAAAGATACATTATTAGTTTTTGAGGGGTGTATGCATGAATTTTGTATGCTTGCAATATCATGTTTACTTCTATTCTCTGTGATAGTGGTGGTCCAAAAGTATATTAGTGTGTTTCAATTCAGTTCTCAGGGTAGAGAGATTTCTCTGGCAACACAATTATGGTTAGCATTTATTTCCAAAATGTAGTTTTGCTCTGCAGTTTGGAAGGAGAGTATGTCTATACTAGTTCTATCATATTCCTGAGTTTCAGGAGGATATGTTCAACATGCAAAAATATAAAATATTGAAATGATAAAAGGTTCTCTTTGTCTATTTTTCAACTAGTTGGAGTTCAAGGCATGTGTGGTAACAACCAGTAGCGTGTGGAATTCAAATCTTTTGTGCAGGGTGTTAAGATAGGACCTGTTTAAGGTTCATGTGGTAGCACATAGTATCATGTTATTTTGGCGGCAAGAAAATTTATTTTTGGATCAACCTATTACACATTTCATGTAAATTCAATTTAGGTCCAACTTATGTCATCCTGGCTATTTTTGGATCTTTGGTCGACATAGAAAAGTAAATGTAATGTCATGTATATATTTCAAATGTTTAGATGTATTATATGTATTTGATGTGTGACTACATGAAATAGAATCATTTGTGTGAAGAAGAGTTGGTTGTTCATGCAAACTGAAGAGAAGGTGGTGAAGATAAAAGGGAGAATTGTATTTCAATGTATGCACCTATATCAAAAGATCATTTGCAGTGAGGAAGAGTGTCAACAATGACTCAACCACATGTATGTGTTGCATTGAAGATCCACAAGCTTTATCATTGTAATCTAGTAGGACTAATGTTCTACCTGTTGTATTGTTTCAATTGGGGATTGGTGTCTCTAGTAGGTTGGTGCCTACAAGAACAATAGGGGATTGTTGTCTCTGGTAGGTTGGTGCCTATTTCAACATGTAAAATTCACTTGTACATTTCTGCATTGTGAGGCTAGATTTGGACAGTAGATCCAAGTAGCTATTCTTACCAGGGTTTTTCCCATTGTGGGTTTCCACGTATATTTGGTGTTCTCTTATTTTATTTATGCTTTTAAGTTTTATTTACTTATGTGGGGTTAGTTGTGAAAAATAATATATTTTGATAACTGTGGCAAAGTTAAGAAGTTTAAATAGATTTGATCTATTGATTCACCCCCTCTCTTAGTAGATTGTGTGCCCTTCAATTGGTATCAAATCCAAGTTCCTTTGAAGTTCAACCTAACAAATTAAGGTAGTTCTGAGATGGCACACTCAGATAAGGAAGGATTCTCTGAAAATAAAGCACCACTATTTGATGGATCCAATTTTGCATTTTGGAAAGTTAGGATGGAATCCTATTTGATGGATTTAGGAATGGACATCTAGATGTCAATAGTAGAGGGATGTGAGATTCCTAAAAACCCTCCTAGGGATTATATCAGAAAGAGGGCTTGTGACCTCAATGCTTTAAGGCAATGAATGATATTTTATGTGGATTGACTAACTCTAAATTTGTGAAATTTATGCAATTCAAAACAACAAAGGACATATTGGATAAATTTCAAACCATCTATGAAGTTGATGACAAAGTCAAAGAGGCAAAGTTGCAAACTCATAGAGATTAGTTTGAAAGTTTGAAGATGAGACAAGATGAGAATATTGCCACATTCTTGCTCTGGGCTGGTGAATTTTTCAACTCTATCTGAGGTCTTGGTGAGAATTTGAAGGAGAAGAGTATTGTGAAAAAGGTACCCAAATCTCTTCCTAGAAGGTTTGATTCTAAAGTATCTACTATTGAAGAAGCTAAGAATCTAAATACTTTGAAGTTGAATCAATTACATAAATTCTAACTGCATTTGATATGAGATTTGAGAGTGAAGATTCTATAAGGAAAGAGGTTGCATTTAGAGTATCTAAGAAGCAAGTTGATCAAGATTCTGACATTGGATTAGATCCAAAAGAAACAAACTTTTTTAGGAAGCTACAAAGAGGTTCTGGTAAGTATAAAGGAAAGTTACCTTTTAAGTGTTTTAATTGTGGTGAATTAGGAAATTTTATGGCTAAGTGTCCCTATAAGAGTTCTAACAATGTTGAGCAAAATAATGGAAATAAATCATTTTAGAGAATGTATAAAGACCAGAGGAAACATAAGAGTTTCTACACCAATGAGGAAGAAGACTACTCCACTGAAGAAGAAGATGAAAATATCTCTGGAGATGAAAAAAAAGTTGTGTTCATGGATTTTGAGAGTACTAAAGGAGATGTAGAAATGGATTTTGGAAACAATGAAGATGAAGTAGATCTTGTAGAAGAACTGCTATGTGCTAGAAAAGAATGAAAAGGCTGAAGAATAGAATTGTAGAAGTGAAGGATAAAGAAAAGGTATCTCAGGATTTGATGAAAGTAAAAAAGATGATTTCTGATTTGAAGACCCAGATATAAGAAGCTAAAAGGATTGAAGAAGTTGTGACAAAAAAATTGCTATCAAGAGATAAGGATTGTGAGAAGTTGGAGAAAGTGAATCAACAACTATAGATGAAGTTTGGAAAGAATACTAAAACCCTAGATTAGATATTAGGAAGACAAAGAACTTTTCATGTCAAAACCAAAATTAGTTTTGATGATCAAAAGAACAAGGTGATTTTTTTTTTGTGAAGATTGCTAAGGAAAGTCTAGAAGTGACTAGCTCCAGAATTTCAAGATCTAAAAGAATCATGGAAAGTGATAAAATCATGAAAAATAATGATGGCTTCATTCAAGTGTAGAACAAGAGAAGAAGATATGAAATAAAAGGATACAACGTCAAGTTTAATTATCCTTTCTCTGGTTATTGTTTTAATTGCAATAATTTTGGACATAAGGCTGTGGATAGTAGAAAAGCTATGGTAAGAATAAATAAATTTGTTAGCAACAATGCAATTGCACCTCTATACAATTTTAATATCATTTGTTTCAAATTAAACAACTTTGGATGCATTGTAAAGAACTAAAAAAGCAATTTTGCAAGTCCTCTACCAAAAAATGGAAGAAAAGGATCAAAAAGTAGAAGTCATGAATCATCAAAAGTTTGGAAGAAGGTTATTGAAGAAAAGAAGTTAAAAAAGTCAATGATTGCTCAAACTGCTCTACATGCTCAAAAGGAGAACCTATGGATCATAGATGTCAACAGTTTCTTGAGCCACATGAGTGGAGATAAAAGTAATTTCATGAATTTCAAGAAATTTGAAGGTGGTCTTGTGACTCTTGGAAATAATTCTATTGCCAATTTTTTTGGTAAAGGTACTTTGAGTCTGGATGGTGGTTGGACAAAGACACATGATGTGTTGTATATTGGAGTAAAGCATAATATGTTAAGTGTCAATCAAATGTGTGATAAGGGTTATAAGCTATCTTTTAGTGCTTAAGGTTGTAAAATTAGGGAATCTAGCACTGGAGAATTGATTGTAGAAGGAAGCAGGGAAAACAGTGACATATATCATCTCAATGAGCTGAATGGAAAAAGTTGTCTCACTACACAACGAGAAGAAAGTTGGCTTTGGAACAAAATATTAGGACATATGAATTTCTATGATATTGTAAATATTAGATCAAGAGGGATGGTCTGGGATATGCCAAATATTAAGAAGCCTCAATCAACTAGGTACAAGCCATGAAATGAAGGGAAGTAGACAAGAATAAAATATCCTGCTAAGGAGTATTCCACATCAAAACCATTAGATTTGGTTCATATAGATTTGTGCAGACCTATGAGGGCTAAAAGTATACAAGGTGACATGTATTTCATGATGCTAATTGATGATTACATTAGGATGAATTGGATTACATTTTTGAAAGAGAAGTCAGAAGCATTTGAGAAGTTTAAGGCATTTAAGGTATTAGTAGAGAATGAAAGCTGAAGGAAAATCAAGGTTTTGAGATTAGACGAAGGTGGAGAATTCACTTATGACAAATATGATAAATTATGTGAAGAGCATGGGATCTAGAGACAATGTTTTGCTCCTAGAACTCACAACAAAATGGAGTTGCAGAGAACAAGAACAAAACTATACATGAGATTAAAAGAATAATGTTATGTCAAGAAAATATACTAGATATGTATTGGAGAGAAGCAACTCAAACTACTATATACATTTTGAATAGAGTTCAGATCAGCCACAATACTAAAAGGACACCATATGAGCTATGGAGAGAAAGACTGACATCATTCAAACACCTCAAAATATTTGGAAGCAAGTAGTACATAAAAAATAGAGCCTAAGTCATACAAAGAAGCATGAAAAGAGAATGGTTGGATAGAAGCTATGGAGGAAGAATTGAATTAGATCATGAATAATAAAACTTGGGAACTTGTCCCAAGACCTAAAGGCAAGACTGTGATTGGAACTAAGTTCGTTTTTAGAAACAAGATAAATGAAGAAGGTGAGGTGATCCAGAATAAGGCAAGAATTCTTTGCAAATGGTATGCTTAGGTTGAAGGCATACATTTTGAAGACATTTTCTTTGGTAGCAATATTGGAATCAATAATGATGTTTTTAGCTTTGTTAGCATTCAAGAACTTCAATGTATAGCAAATGGATGCAAATTTAGCATTATTGAATGGAAAGCTAGCATAAGAAGTCTACATTGAACAATTGGAAGAGTTTCAATGTTGTGATAATCCATATTATTTTTGAATATTGAAGAATACTTTGTATAGACTCAAACAAGTTCTTAGAGCTTGGTATTCAAGTTTGGTTCGATACTTGCAACAAAAAGGGTTTCAAAGAGGAAGTGCAGATAGTAATATGTATATAAAAACATAAGGAGATTAATTGTTGATAGTTGTGGTCTATGTAGATGATATCATATTTGGTGGTAGCAGTGATGACATGTGCAAGGAGTTTCAAAAGATAATGCATAATGAGTTTGAAATGTCAATTCTAGGAGAATTATATTTCTTTCTTGCACTACAAATTGTAGAATCAGACAAAGGAATTTTCATTTCTCATCACAAGTACATAAAGGAGATGTTAAGTAAGTTCAAGATGGAAGATTGCAAATTGGTGAGAACACTTATGATTACAAGATGCAAGCAAAGTAAATATGATGAATCTTCTCTGACAGATCAGACCCTGTACAGATCTATGATTGTCAGTTTGTTGTATGTGACAACATTTAGACCATATATAATGCATGAAGTTGGAATGGTTGCTATATTTTAGGTAGCACCTAAATAAACTCATGTTAAAGTAGTAAAGAGAATATTCAGATATTTGAAGTCTATTATCGATTTTGGACTGTGGTATCCAAAGAGTGAAAATTTCACTTTAACTGCATACACAAATGTAGATTGGGTAGGATGCATTGATGATCGAAAGAGCAGAAGTGGTGGAGCATTTTTTTATTGGTGATAGTTTGGTGTCCTAGTTGAGCCAAAAATAGGACTTAGTTTCTTTATCTACAACAAAAGCAAAATATATTACTACAACATCATGTTGCAGTCAAGTGCTTTGGATAAAGCAAAATTTGAAGGAAATGAAGATTGAGTTTGATGAACCTATATCTATTCTTTGTGATAATACTAGTGCCATCAACATCTCAAATATTCTAGTAATGCAATCAAGGACAAAACAAATTGCAATCAAGTATCATTTTCTAAGGGATAAGGTTGCAAAAAAGGAGGTAAAGTTAGAGTATTTTGAGATAATGGGGCAAGTAGCAAATATATTCACAAAACCACTTTTTAAGGAGACATTTGAGTTTTTTTGGAAAATCTAGGAGTTTTTGCTCCCTCCTCTTGAATCAAGAGGAAACATAGGTTGAGGGGGAGCTTTGTGTCCCTACCACAAGAAGGCTTGGTGGTCTTGCATAATGATTTTCAGAAGTAGGGTAGTATGGACTTAGGGGGAGTTGTACTGATGAGTTTTGAGAAATGCTCCACATTTCTCCACATTTGAAGTTATTGTCCTGCAAATTGAAGGACATGTTTACAAATATTGCTATTAGTATGAGAGAAAGTGTTGAATTTTTCCATTGATGTCAAAGGGGGAGAAAATGAACTAAAAATGCTATATCTTCAAAAAGGGGAAAAATCATTCCTAGGAAGACTAATATCTTCATGTAGTCGGTTGGTTTGGTGGCCCAACATTTTTTTGTTTTCCATTAATGACAAAGGGGGAGTTTGTTAAACATTGGTAGGATGGAAAATCAAGAAATAGACATTATTAGTTGCTAAGGGGTGTGTGTATGACTTTTGTATGCTTGCAATATCATGCTTTCATCTATTCTCTATGACAGTGGTGGTCTAAAAGTCTATATTGATCAATATATTTCAATTCAGTTCTTAAGGTAGAGAGATTTATCTGACAATACAATTATGGTCAACATTTCTTTTGGAAATGTAATTTTTCTTTGTGGTTTGGAAGGAGAGTATGCCTACACTAGTTCTATCATATTCCTAAGTTTCTAGAGGATATGTTCAACATGGAAAAAGATTGAAGTGACAGAAGAATCATGTCTTTTGTCAACCATTTCGAGTTCAAGGCATGTGCGGTAATGGCTAGTAGCATGTAAAATTCAAATCTTGTGTGTGGTGTTAAGATAAGACTTGCTTAAGGTTCTTATGGTATTGCACAATATCATGTTCTTTTTGCAGAAAGAAAATTTATTTTTGGACCAACCTATTACACACTTCATGTAAATTAAATTTAGGTCCACCTTATGTCGTCTTGGCTATTTGTGGATCTTTGGCTAGCATAGAATAGTGTTAATGTAATGTCATGTATACAATTCAAATGTTCAAATGTATTATGTATTTGATGTGGACTGCATGAATTATAATTATATTTGTGTGAAGAAGATGTGGTTGTTGGTTCAAATTGAAGAGAAGGTGGTGAAGATAAAATGGATAATTATATTTAAGTGTGCGTGCATGTATCAAAAGATCATCTATAGTGAAAAAGAGTGTCAATAGTGACTCTGACACATGTATGTGTTGCATTGAAGATCCAAAAACTTTATCAATGTAATTTGGTAGGATTGATGTTCTACCTATTGTATTATTTCAATTGGGGATTGATGTGTCTAGTAGGTTGGTGCCTACAAGCACAATAGGGGATTGTTGTCTCTGATAGGTTGGTGCCTACTTTAGTGTGTAAAATTTAATTGTACATTTCTGCATTGTGAGGCTAGATTTGGACATTAGATCCAAGCAACTATTCTCACCGTGGTTTTTCACATTTGAGGTTTCCACATATATCTAGTGTTCTCTTGTGTGCTTTATGATTTTATGTTTAATTTTCTTATGTGGGGTTAATTGTGAAGAATAATATATTCTGATAATTGTGGCAAAGCTAATAAGTTTAAATAGATTTGATCTATTGATTCACACCCCACCCCCCCTCTCAGTAGATTGTGTGGCCTTCAAGTTTAACTACTAATGATAATTGCTAATTGTTAGTAGTCAATGCTACCAACATTGTTAAGTGGCCACCAGTAGGCCACCTTTACTAGCAACTCAGTTGCCTTGTTGTTCAAATGACCCTCCACCATTCCTTCCTCTTCCCAATGATCGTTTCCTCACTCACTCTGGCGAGGTCATTTTGTGACCTTTGGAATAGTGTAAGGCTTATTTTTTTATTAGATAAAGAAGTTTTTTTTAGAGCCATAACTTTGGCATATGATATTAGATTTTTGCAAATAAATAGGCATTAAAAAGCTATCAATTTGTACTTTGTAGCCATACAGGTTTAGATAAAAAACTTCTATTTTTTCAAAAACTATAGGTTGACATAATTTGTTTCATTATTTAATATGCCATAACTTTTACCATGGATTTGTATTTTTTACAAAAAAAAGGCATTCAAAAGCTGTTGTTGAGCACTACACAACCACTTGTTTATTTATTTTTATATTTTGTGTCAGGTATATTTTATTTCAGATTGTGTGAATTCTTGTACCTTAGACTATATATAAAATATAAGGCCTAATCTTTAGCTGCAAAGTTTCAATTTTTACATGTTTTGATCTCAAATTTGATAATTAAGGAGACTATCATGGGTTTTTCTATTCATCCTTCAATGGTAATCCTAAATTATAGTAATTGTGGGTTTTGGGAAAAGAGATTATTGAAACATCTCATGTGATGATTCCCTGCCACTCCACTTTTGGTGATGAATTATCTCACCAGTCCCCACGCTGTTATTAGAGACTCTTGATGATGCCTTCACTATGGTACAAGCCAAAGACTCCACCACCAACTTCATCCCAAATTGCTTTGCTTGTGCTATGATCACTCCTATGACTGGTGAAGGCACTAATTTCCTTGTGCCAAGTCTATGTTTTGTTGCTCCACTACTGTTTGAGTTTGAAACGAAGAAGCATAAATTAGGATATGATTTGCTAGCACAAATGAATTGAAATCATAGGTGCAAGGTGATGATTTCGTTTCACCTTATCATACATTTGCAGAGGTTTTTATCTCTACAAGACCCATAAAGACAAACTATCCAACCATGATAATGATGTCTAAAAAAAACATTAGATTAAATACCAATAATAAGGCACACAACTGGGTCAACCCATATTGAATTTTATTATTAAAAAGCATTTATTATTTAATATTATTTAAATAATTTAATTTAGTGTTGAAAAACACTATTTTCCCACTATTTAAAAATTTCAAACTAGAAAGCATTAGGGACATGACAGTCCTCCCCTCCCAAATTTTGCTTATCCTCAAGAAACCTTAGATTTGGATGCTAAAAAATCTCCACACCTTCCCAAGTTGCATCTACGATAGGTAGTGTTATGCCTTGCATAACCACCCCATTTTATTTTATTTTGGAACAAAATGGGTCCCCCTTTTCTTTTGTTTTCATTGCCTTTGGTTGTTTGGTTGGGTCTTAAGAGTTCTTTTGTTTTCCTCCTAAGTCTGTCTTTTGTTCTATTGGAGCCCAGTCTAGGGCTAAATCTGGACATGGAACTCTTTTAAAGTTTTCCTATTTGGATCTTTTCCCAACCCCAACTCTGCCTTTTCTTTTTGTTTCTTCTTTGTTGGTTGTTTTCAACTAACAGTTAGGTTGGTCCTTTTCTCCTGTTTGTTGGTTGTTTTCCTTTGGTTTTGTGTTCTATAGCTTAGGAGTTTCCTTTCTTCCTTGGGCCTTTTGTTTTGTTCTGGCAGACGTGGAACCAGGACTGAAACTGAACTTTGGAATGTCTTCCAAGTTTTGTTTCCATTCCATTTCTGGTTCTGGTTCTGCCCCCTTTGGCCCTTTTTTTTCTTTCTTTGGCATTTTTTGTTTTTCTCTACGGACGCAAAACCAAGATCGAAATCAAACTTTGAAATTTCTTCCAAGTTTTGGTTTTCGTTCCGTTCCTGGTCCTGGTTTTGCTGAACTTTCTTGTTTGTTTTGCCTTTTTGTTCCAATCGTTTGGTCGCGGGATGTTTTTCTTCCCTTCCCTTTATCTTTTTTGTCCTTTTTGTCATCTCTTTGTATGTTGTCGGAGGTGGGATTGGGATGGAATCCGAACCTGAAACTTGGAAAATTTTCAATGTCAGATTTGGTTTCGTTCCCGCCCTCGTTGTGGTTTGTTTGGGATCGGTTTTTACTCCGATCCTGCTGCATTTGTTCCCGGGTTATGTTACCTTTTGCGGACGTGGAGCCAGAATGTGGGCTGGACTTGGAAATGATGGTTATTTCCATGTTCAATTCTCGTTCCGACTCCGGTCCCGATTCCGGTTTCATCTTGGCTCCGCCCCCATCGGTATTAAGGAGAGCGTGTTTCTGGTTCAGATTTGGTTCTGCCTCTACCAGAGTTGGGTTCCTTTTTTCTAAGGATATATGAAAGGCAGGACAAAGAATGATGTATTTTCAATGCTTTAGAGGACTAATGAAGGCATTCTTTTGTAGGATTAAAGCATGTCGAGAACATCTGATGCTGTTTCTCAAAGAAGTCTGTTGGAAAGCATGCCTCAATTAGATCTGGCATAAAACTCCTAAAAGAATAAAGTCGGTGAGACCCTTTGGAGGTCTTGCCGACTGGTGGTTGTGTTCTATTCATTTGAAATGCTCAGGTCGCCAAGACATTTCGATCACTGTGAGTTTTCTATCTCTCTCCGCTCGGGGAGAACTCTCGCCGATAGTTGTTCACAAGGTTGTCATTGGGGAGACTCTTGGTCGAATGGTTTACACTTGGTATGATGTCTTGCCGATGGTTGTGGTCTCACCAATGGGTATATGGCTTCGGTAAGACTCTTGGCGATAGCTAGCGTCAGGGAGAGGTGTGACCTTTAGAGAGTCTTGCCAACGGAAGGTCACTTCAGTGTGACATGGAGATTCACTGAGACTCTTTCCAATGACCGTTGGTCTCACCGATAGGTATTTTGACATCGGTAAGACTGAAGGGCTCTATATGACCTCTTTCTGAATGTGATAGTCTTGCCGATGAGTTTAATATGGACTTCAGTGAAAGGTCTCGCCAATCTTTCCGATAGCGATAGTCTAGGCGATGGTCTTGGATATCAATATGACTCTTGTAGCTTGTTATGACCTCTTTCCGAAAGTCGTAAGTTATGTCGATAGCTGCTGCAGAGCATTGTAGTATCGGGGAGACACAACTTGTGTCTCACCAACATGCGATTCTTCTGGAATGACTTTTGACCATCTAAAAATCCTAGGTGGTATGTGTTCAACAAATCAGAGGATGTTGAAGGTGAACCATTGGTAGTTTGACTATTGTGACCGTTCCTGTGAAGAAGATCAACAAATTATGAATGGTATGGATCTACTCTATGATCGAAGATGATGAATTAGTTTGGTGAATAGTGGTGTTCATCTGTAAAGATATAGGCAAGAAAGTTGGATGTTACTTCTTAAGGGGGTCAACTTGCAGAAAGATCTAGAACGAGAGGAAAGCAGAAAAGAAGAAGCTGCGAGTCTCAATGATAGCTGGGATGTCTACTGGGAAAAGTAGATCAACATTAATGATAGTGTTTTAGAACATTCAAAGCAACTCTACAAAGAAGTCTTGAGGTTGCACACGAGGGTTGCGAGTTAATGAGATGGTTGCAAAAGATCTTAAGACCATGCCTGGGAGCGATCTTTCACTGACATGGATAGGGTATGCACATTTAATGCATCATTGAATTTATTCCAAAACTCTTCTAGGGCCGACCTTTCTGTAACTAACTTATTTTTGTAAACCCTAAATGGGGCCGATGCTTTTGAAGGTGTGTGTATATATGGTGCTTTCCCCTCTTTGTAAAGGAGCTTTTTTCTTATCACGAATCTTTTTTTTTTGAATCTTAGAAGGATTTGATCTTTTCCTTGGAGTTAGAATTAGCAAGTTAGGGTTAGAAAATAGATAAAATTGAGTAGAAATAAAGTAGGAGTTAAGTTCAACAGAAGGAAGTGATGTATCTTCCAGTTTTTCTTAGTATAGATGGAGATAATTCGAAGACATGGATTTTCTGTGCACTGGTGATTTTTCTAGATTTGTAAATGTTGTTTATCTGTTTCACCAACAGTAGAATTAGCCAAATTTAAATCTACTTCATATTGTGCTCCAGAATGGTATTTATCTTGGGTTAATTATTTGATTTGGAAAGCTTCCAAGGAATGAAATTTTATCTTATATTTTGTTTAAATGATGATTTGCAATCTACTGTTGAAGTTTGCACTGTGAATGAATGAAACTGTGTATTAATTACAAGTTAATTTTATTCTGCAGTTTTAGTTTAGGAATTCCTTGGAAGGTAACAAGTTTGATTAAGTTGGATGAATCAAAATTTTCTTCAGTTTAAAAGCTTTGATCTATCTTTTTCTGTTTCTTTAAAACCACCGATTAAAGTAGGTTTAAATATATGTTTGACCTTATAATGATCCAAAAGTTCAAAACCAACAGGCCCCTTGAACATTATAGTTACATCAACCATTGAGTGAAATCAGCATAGTTGAGAACCGATTACCAGGACCTTTGGAGTTAGATATCTGTGTGTTGTCTTTCTCTTTTAGGAGAAACAAAATAGTAATATTTTATTTAATATTTTTGTGCTATTTTTTTCATCAATAGAATGGGTGCTAGAAGGAGGGCCCAAAAGAGAAAATTGGATAATATTGGGTTTTTCTCACCAGAAAGGTCCCATAGAGTTCTTCGATTAGCTAAAAACCTACCACCTTTGGTAGAACTCAAGACCCCAATAAGACACAAGATTCACAGAACTGGGGCAATCATTAAACCACCCTTGTCAGCTCCACTCACTCCAATAGGATTTTCACCAATACCCCAGTGGGCACTTGTCAATCCGCCACCAAATCCATCTCAAGTGCCATTACATCTGGCTCATCCCATCCAACAGCTGGCTCAACCCCCACCACCGCCACCAATGGCATTTTTTGTGAATAAACATTCACCGTTAGTGACTATCCCTGGAGGTATAAATGATCTCCCAAAGAACCCATAGAGTTTCTATCCTAAGTACATCCATGGGGAGTCAAGAAGCGTCGAGGAGTACATACATGCATTTAAAGATGCCTATACTCGTGCTCAGGTGGCTCATCAGGACGTTGTGTGCAGATTATTCCCCTATTCATTGGGAGACATGGCATACAATTGGTACCTGAACTTACCCCAAGGGTCAGTTCTAAGTTGGATTGACTTAGAGAACACCTTTATCAATTAGTTTAGGGTTTATGTAGACCCTGCTATCCTTTACCACCAGTTTTCCACTATAAGAAAAGAACACCATGAATTGTTGCCTCTATTCAATACCAGGTTCCAAAGAATGTACTAAAGGTTGCAGGATCCTTACTTGGTGGTTGAGAACATTGTCATCTTGGCATACTTAAGGGCTGTGGACCCTTTGATTGGCTTGTTCTTGAAAAGGACATATCATCCTAATGAAACTGATTCTTTGGCTAAGGTATAACATCTCACCATTCAGCGGCAACAACAGGTCAGTTTGCAAAGTGAGAGTCTAGGAGGAGTTCTCCCTCCTATAGGATACCCAATGTCCAATCCACTCCCTCTATTCAATACGGTCCTAGGGATGTCCTATTCCCAATACGAACCCATGTCTGAATTCCAAGGTTCACCTCCCTTCCCATTTTTTAATAATGGTCCCCAAGATTCCTCCTAGAAAAATCAAAATTACCAAAATCAAGCTGGAGGATCAAGTTTAGTTAATCAATCTTTTGTTGTGAAGAATGTAGAAAGTGAAAATACTCTCCAACTAACCAACGAGATGGAGACTCTGAAAAAGATGCTATCTCAGATGTCTAATGACATGGCTCAACTCAGACCAAATCCCCCTCAGAACCAGAACCAAGGTTTTCAAAATCAGGGAGGATATTCTAATCCGGGTGGTTATCCTAACCAAAATCTTAGTCAGAATTATAATACCAACTAGAACACCAACATGAATTTCCAGAACCAAAACTCCTCTAATCAAAACTATCAAAATCAGAATAGAGGATACAATCAAAGGCCTAGCAACAATAGGCCATGGAATACTGGACCCAATAACGGAGGAGTTTCCCACAATTATCAAGTGGGAGATGAGAAGCTGCACATTGCTAATGTGGCAGACCTCAACCTTATGACTAATTGGTTAGACTACATGATATTGTGGTCCATTCTGAGGTAAATTTCCCATAGATGGAAAAAATGGTTAAGATAGCCCAAGTTGATGCTCCATTCCAGGGTGCATTCAACAAATCTGGTGGATCAACAAATACTGCCATGGCGTATGATATCTTTGAGGAAGAGCTTCCATTTCCTAACTAGGAAGAAAATGAAGCAGTAGAAGATGTGTATGATTCCCAAGCCTTCCAAACCAAGGGAGGCCATTTCCTTAGAAATCAGAACTGAGGGCCATTCATGACCTTTGCCCCTCCTAATGACATGGTCCCTCCAAATTAGAATGCTGATAATAATCCACCACCACCAAAGGGGCCATTAGATTATTAGAACAAAGGTAATTCATTTTCAATTCCCAAATATCAGGTTAGTAATGATTCAAAATGTGATTTCATTACAGAAATGCAGAGGCAGAAGACTTCAATGTCTTTCTTTGATATTTTGAAATGGTGCCCGACTCAAAAGGAAATCTTGTTGAAAGCCTTGGGGGAAGTAGATAGGTCAAAAGGAAGAGAAAAGGTGACTCCTACTAATGAGATGAATGCAACTCTCTATAAAGGTAAGATTGGTACTCCACCTTTCTTGTTAAGTTTGAAAATCTTTGGAAAGAATTTGCATAACTATCTGCTAGATTCTGGGGCATCGGGGAATGTCATGCCATTTTCCATTTGTAGGAAGTTAGGTCTGAGCCCACTCCAGAAAAATGAAAAGGTTATCCAGTTAGATAAAATAGAAGTTAATGTGGTAGGAGAGCTTAAAAATATCCATGTACAAATTGGATCTGATCTAAGGATCCAAACTTATATGGATATCCAAGTCGTGGATATCCCATAAACCTATGGTATGCTCTTGAGCAGAGACCTGATGAAAAGTCTAGGTGGATATTTGTCTTTGGATTTCTCACACATGTGGCTGCCCTGGAAAGGAATAGCAAACCAGATCAGAATTGAAAATGAGCCTAGGCTCAAACATATGATCATTGAATATGATTCTCTTAATGAGGTAGCCTATTTCAAAACTGAGATAGGAGTTTACAAACAGGAGGAAATCATGACCTTTTCAGTACTTCATTCTGATGACTCACCCCTTTCATAGAAAAATGACCCAATGATTACTATTAATAAGCAAGTCCTAAAAAGGAAATTACAACATGATAGGTTGGTATTGGGAGAGGAGGTTGATATGTGGAGTCTCCTACTTCCTAACTGGTGTAGGGTGCATTTCCAGAATCATTATGAGTTAACTTTCCAACCTTGTGTAGATATCTTGAAACATGTCTCCTCAATAGAAGAAATAGGTGAGTGTCAACCCCAAGCCCCTATCAATGATTTTACATTTCAAGCAAAGGATGCAACCATCCTTACGAGAGCCAGCTCTACTCAAAGGGAATTATCTTCTCAACCCGAGCAGACTTAGGTTTTGTGTTGAGGAATCTCAATCTTTGCCAATTACACTTACCCCAAAAACACTTACAATGCCCAAGGGATTGGTGAAAAAGGTACTAAATCATGACCTGACTCAAGAGGAGGTTCAAGAATCACTTCCTGAACAAATTTTCAATCTAGGGGAATATTCAGATGAACTATGCCCCCAATCACCTTCAAGCACTGATGATCAACACCAGTCTGAGCTGTCATATACTTCTGCCAAGCAAAAGACTTTAGATCAAAAAAAGAAAGAGATCCCAACCCCAGATCAGTTATGGATTCTGAAATTTGATGGCTCTAAATCCAAATCAGGAAGTGGAGCAGGGGTGGAATTAATCAATCCAAAGGGCAAGACTTATTTTGCTTCCTATAGGCTACAGTTTGGTTGCACAAACAATGTGGAAGAGTACGAAGCACTTGCTAGGGGTTTAATGTTTACCCATCAAAAGAAGGTCACATCTCTTATGGTGATGGGGGACTTTGAAGTCATTATCAAATAGGTTTGCAACCAATATACTTTCCATAATAAAATATTGGCTGCTTACAGAAATAGGGTTTGGGATTTGATCGAGGACTTTGACGCTTTCAGAATTACTTTGATTCCTAGGGAGAAAAATTAGATTGTAGATGCTTTGACAGTTATTGCTAGTACTTTGGAGCCTATGTAGGACTCCGAATTGAAAAAAAATGTAGTTGAGCTAGTTTCCATCTAGCAGTCCCTGATAATGTTCAAAATTTTCAAGTCTTTGAGGACAACCAACACATACTTGCCTTCTTGGTGAGTTCAGATGTCTTTGAAGGACAAATCATAGATGAATCAAATAGAGATTAGGGAGAATGGGATCTTGAAGATTGTGATACAGAAGGAGTAATGAACTTAAAGAGTAATAGCATCCCCAAGGGTATGGTAGCCTTAGAAAGGATATTTGATTATGATCCTCGGGTTTGGGAGAGAGTGCCAATGCAAAGTGAAGGGGGGGAGTACGAACCCATTAATCTGGCTGATTTGGGCCCCGAAAGAAATTTCCTTATAGGCAAGACCTGTCCTGAGGAGATCAGAAATGAAATAATCAACGTGTTAAGAGAAGACATTGTAACAATTGCCTAGAGTTATGAAGATTTGAAGACTTTTGACACCTCTGTGATCACACACACAATACCGTTGAAGCCAGAAGCCAAGCCCTTCCATCAAAAGCAGCGCCCGGTCAATGCTTTGATCGAGCCTTTAATACATAAGGAGGTGCAGAAGCTTTTATTAGCAAGAATCATCTTCCCAGTAAGGCACTCCACGTGGGTTGCCAATCTAGTTCCAGTACATAAGAAAAGTGGGGAGATCAAGTTGTGTGTTGATTTTAGAAATATGAACAAGACCTCAGAGAAGGATAACTATCCACTTCCTTCTCTTGGTGAGGTATTGCAAATTGTAAATGGATTTCAGATGATGTCATTTTTAGATGGCTATTCTAGGTATAAACAAGTGTTGGTCAGCCATGAAGACAGGATGAAGACTGCCTTCACTACAAAATTGGGGACATTTTCCTATCGATGCATGCCATTTGGCCTCATTAACACTGGAGCTACCTTTCAACACGCAATGGATGTGGCTTTTACGGATTTGATAGGTAAGTGTATTATTATATATGTGGATGACTTGACAATTTTTTCCAAGAAGAGAAAGGATCATGTTGCTAATTTAGCCAAGGTCCTTAAAAGATGTATCAGCTATGGAGTATCTCTTAATCCCAAGAAGTGTGTCTTTGGAGTTTCTGAAGGGAAACTTTTAGGGCATGTGATATCAGAAAAGAGAATATCCATAGATCTCGATAGAGTTGTGGCTATTTTGAAATTGATGATGCTAGGTAGTAAAAAGGAGATGAGGTCCTTCTTCGGGAGAAATAATTTCATAAGGAAATTCATAACAGGGTTTGCAGAAATTGTCAAACCCCTCAACGAGATGATGAAGAAAGATGCTAAAATTGAATGGAGCAATGAGGCTAGATCTGCATTTTTGCAGATTAAGCAATCAATAGCTAGGGCACTGGTCTTGACCAACCCAGATTACCTAAATCCCTTTTATATTTATTCATTTGCATCCAATCATTCATGTGCATCAGTCCTAACACAATGCAGAGGTGAAGGAGATGAAAGGCCAGTTGCCTTCATGAGCTTGCCATTCAATAATGCAGAAGTTAGGTACCCACCCTTGGAAAAATAGGCCTTTGCATTGGTACGAGTAGTAAAGAAGTTTAGGAATTACATTCTGAGGAGTCAAGTTATTGCTATAGTGCCTAATTTGGCGATTAAGTCTCTCCTTATGCAAAGCGAATTGGGGGAAAGAAGAGGAAAATGGATGGCTATCCTGCAAGAGTATGATTTAGAGATCCATCCAATGAAACTTGCTTGAGGACAAGGTTTATCAAAGGCCATGGCTAAGGTTGACAAGAATATTACCTGTCAGCAATATACTGTGCACTCATTTACCAAGGACCCATCGTATACTAACTTGATCTTCTTCCTTCTCAATAAAAAATGCCCTGAAGGAATGAATGCTACCCAAAGGAGGGAACTGAGGATGAAGATTGCTCATTAAATGCTCAAAGGAGGGGCTCTATACAGAAGAAATTATGAGGGGGTATACCTGCGATGCCTTGATCATCAAGAGGCTAAGCATGCAATTGTTGAATTTCATGGGAAACATGGCACAGGACACAGATCAACAGATTCTTTGGCCCATCAAATCCTTAGGTCAGGATTTTATTGGCCACATGTGTTTAGGGATGCACATCAACACATCTGAACATGTCATACATGTCATAATTCTGCATCAAAGGAGCGTAATTCAACAATGCCTCTACAACCAGTATATGAGGTAAGACCATTTTCCCAATGGGCACTGGATTTTGTTGGGGTTATTAATCCTAATTCTAATGCAGGACACAAGTTCATCCTAACTACTACAGACTATTGCACCTATTGGACTGAGGCACAACCATCCAAGAACAACACCACTGAGGTGGTTATCAAATTTCTCACTGAAAATATTGTTACCAGGTTTGGAGTGTCATTCGCCCTGGTATGTGACAATGGCCCTGCCCTTTCATCTGTTGAATTTATACAATGGGCTTACGAACATAAAATTATCTTGAAGTATTCCTCTAACTACTATCCTCGGGGAAATGGTGTAGCAGAATCTACTAACAAGAATCTGTTAGAAGTAATAAAGAAGTTACTTGAAAGTAATCCTAGGGACTGGCATACCTAGTTAAGATTTTCCTTATGGGTAGATCGAACCCATAGTAAGGTTTCCCTAGGAAGTTCCCCTTTCAAATTAGTCTATGGCCAAGATCTAGTTTTCCCATACACTTACAGATACCTGTTCTTAAGTTCATGCAGGAGTTTTATACAAGGGATGACCGAATTGAGGTAAGACTAAACAACCTTTTGAACATGGAAGAGCAGAGAGATGTTTCCATGCAACAATTCTTTAGACACCAGGATATTTTCAAATGTTGGTTTGACAAAAGAGCCAAGATCAAGGCTTTCAAAATATCAAACCTTGTGCTGCTGTGGGATAAAGCTAATGAAAAGAAGGGCGATCACCAGAAATTTGATAAGCTCTAGTTGGGTCCCTATCAAATTGCTAAAATCCTAGGAGAAAATGCTTTTCAGCTGAGTAGTCTAACAAGAGAACCCATTCCATTGCCTGTCAATGGACAGTTTCTCAAACAATACTTTTGGCCATGAAAGATCTTATTTTTGTTGGGTTGTATGTATGTATATAATTTTTTTGTTTTGCTTGTTTGTCATTTGTTGTTTCCCTTGCTTGCCTTTTAATTTTTTTCTTTTGCTTTTTGTTTCCTTTTTTTGTGGGGACCTTCATTTTATGCAGTTGTAAGGGGGTTTTTATCTAAAGTATACTTTGGTTACTAGGAGAGAAGTTGGTTTAGATATTTTCAAGTTTTTTGGTCGGATGATTTTGTCCTAAATTTGTTGTTTTATGTCCATTGTCAATAAGAGTTGTGGAAAGTATTAAGAACAAGGTGCAAAGTAAGCAATCTTCATTAACTACGATTGAATCTACCACATATCAATAGAAACGTCTCCTTTCATAAGGGTATATTTGTCTTAGGGCTATGGTGTTGCAAGATTTGAGTGAAAAATCTGATTCCCTAGATGCTATTATGAGGTCCATAGTAGTTTTCAACCTAGGAAAGATGTCAGACATCTGACATATTGAGAAAGATATGAGTGAAATATCTGAAATTCTAAGAGAAAAAAAAGAAAAGAAAAGAGAACTATCTAAGAAAAGAAAACTCAATATGAATGGGTGATTCTAGTATCTCTACTAGGGCTATGGATGCCTGACTAGCAGTAGAGAAATGTTGTGAGAAAACTAGAGGTATCTCCATCAAAGCTATAGATGCTTGACTAGCAGCGAAGCAATGCCCAGGATATCATTGCACAACAGCTAAAGGGAATCAACTCATATAGTTCAAATCTTGCACATTGTTGTTCAAAAGATCAGGAAAACTTTATAAAAGGGTGATGCACCATCAAGCACACACATAGATTTAGGGGTAGCCAGTGTTGATTTACATTTGAGATTCTAGCTCAACCTTGGTTGTTAAAACTGGCCCAACTGGAGTTGTGATGTCCATAAATCAAGAGTTCTGGGTAGCTGAATCCTTCGGTTTCTTGAAAATGGTTAACCCATTTTCCCAACCAAGTCGCCATTTGTTATGCCTTGCATAACCACCCAATTTTATTTTATTTTGGAACAAAATGGGTCCCCCTTTTCTTTTGTCTTCATTGCTTTGGGTTGTTTGGTTGGGTCTTAGGAGTTCTTTTGTTTTCCTCCTAAGTTTGTCTTTTGTTCTGTCGGAGTCGGGTCTGGGGCTAAATCTAGACATGGACCTCTTTTAAAGGTTTCTTGCTTGGATCTTGTCCCGACCTCGACTCCACCTTTTCTTTTTGTTTCTTCTTCATTGGTTGTTTTCGACTAACAGTTAGGTTGGTCCTTTTCTCCTGTTTGTTGGTCGTTCTCCTTTGGTTTTGTGTTTTGTGCCTTAGGAGTTTCCTTTCTTCCTTGGGCATTTTGTTTTGTTCTGGTGGACGTGGAACCGGGACCGAAACCAAACTTTGGAATGTCTTCCAAGTTTTGTTTCTGGTTCCGGTTCCACCCCCTTTGCCCCTTTTGTTTTCTTTTTTTGGTGTTTTCTATTTTGTTCTAGCGGATGCAAAACTAGGACCGAAACCGAACTTTGGAATTTCTTCCAAGTTCTGGTTTTCGTTCTATTCCCGGTCCCGATTCCGCCAAACTTTCTCGTTTATTTTGCCTTTTTGTTCCAATCATTTGGTCGCGGGATGTTTTTCTTCCCTTCCCTTTTTCTTTTTCATCCTTTTTGTCGTCTCTTTGTATATTGTTGAAGGTGGGATCGGGATGGAATCCGAACCTGAAACTTGGAAAAGTTTCAGTGTTGGATTTGGTTATGTTCTTGCCCCCATTGTGGTTCATCTGGGATTGGTTTTTACCCTGATCTTGCTTGCGTCTGTTCTCAGGTTACGTTACCTTTTACGAACGCGGAGCCAGAATGTGGGTTGGACTTGGAAATGATGGTTATTTCCATGTTTGGTTCTCGTTTTGACTTCGGTCCCAATTCCGGTTTCATCTTGGCTCCGCCCTCGCCAGTATTAAGGGGAGCGTGTTTCTGGTTTGAATTTGGTTCCACCTCCGCCAAAGTTGGGTTCCTTTTTGCTAAGGATATATGAAAGGAAGGACGAAGAATGATGTATTTTCTATGCTTTAGAGGACTAATGAAGGCATTTTTTTGCAGGATTAAAGCATGTCGAGAACATCTGATACTGTTTCTCAAAGAAGCCTATTGGAAAGCATGCCTCAATCAAATCTAGCATAAAACTCTTGAAAGAATAAAGTCAGTGAGACCCTTTAGAGGTCTTGCCGACTGGCGGTTGTGTTCTATTCATTTGAAATGCTCAGGTCACCAAGACATTTTGATCGCTGTGAGTTTTCTATCTCTCTCCACTTAGGCAGAACTCTTTCCGACAGTTGTTCACAAGGTTGTCATCGGGGAGACTCTTGGCCAAATGGTTTACACTCGATATGATGTCTTGTTGATGGTTATGGTCTAGCCGATGGGTATATGGCTTTGGTAAGACTCCTGGCGACAAGTAACATTGGGGAGAGGTGTGACCTTTAGAGAGTCTTTCCGACTAATGAAGTCTCGCCAACAGAAGGACACATCGGTGTGACATGGAGGTTCGCTAAGACTCTTGCCGATGATTGTTGGCTCGCCGATAGGTGTTTTGAAATCGGTAAGACTTAAGGGCTCTATATGACCTCTTGCTGAATGTGATAGTATTGCCAATGAGATTACTATGGAATTTGGTGAAAGGTATCGCCAATCTTGCCGATAGCGATAGTCTGGGTGATGGTCTTGGATATCAGTATGACTCTTGTAGCTCGTTATGACCTCTTGCCGATAGTCATAAGTTATGCCAATAGCTGATGCAAAGCATTGTAGCATCGGGGAGACATGACTTGTGTCTCATCGACATGCAATTTTGCTGGAATGAATTTTGACCGTCTGAAAATCCTACGTGGTATGTGTTCAACCAATTAGAGGATGCTAAAGGAGAATCGTTTGTAGTTTGACTATTGTGACCGTTCTTGTGAAGAAGATCAACAGACTGTGAGCGGTATGGATCTTCTCTGTGATCGAAGATGATGAATCAGTTCGGTGAACAATGGTGTTTTTCTGTAAAGATCTAGATAGGAAAGTCGGATGTTGCTTCTTAAGGGGGTCAACTTGCATAAAGATCTAGAACGAGAGGAAAGCAGAAAATAAGAAGCCGCGAGTCTCAATGGAAGCTGGGATGTCTACTGGAAAAGTAGATCGACATTAATGATAGTGCTTCAGAACGTTCAAAGCAACTCTGCAAATAAGTTTTGAGGTCGGACACGAGGGCTGCAAATTAATGCAATGGTTACAAAAGATCTGAAGACCATGTCTAGGAGTGATCTTTCACCGACATGGATAGGGCATGCACATTTAATGCATCATTGACTTTATTCCAAAACTCTTCTAGGGATGACCTTTTTGTAACTGACTTATTTTTGTAAACCCTAAATGGGGCTGATGCTTTTGAAGGTGTGTATATACGGTGCTTTCCCCTCTTTGTAAAGGAGATTTTTTTTTATCACAGATCTTTTTTTTTTAGTCTTAGAAGGATCTGATCTTTTCCTTGGAGTTAGAATTAGCAAGTTAGGGTTAGAAAATAGATAAAATTGAGTAGAAATAGAGTAGGAGTTAAGTTCAGTAGAAGGAAGTGATGTATCTTCCATTTTTTCTTAGTATAGATGGAGATAATTCAAAGACATGGATTTTTTGTACACTGGTGATTTTACCAGATTTGTAAATGTTGTTTATCTATTTCACCAATAGTAGAAGTAGCCAGATTTAAATCTACTTCATATTTTACTCCAGAATGGTATTTATCTTGGGTTAATTATTTGATTTGGAAAGCTTCCAAGGAATGAAATTTTATCTTATGTTTTGTTTAAATGATGATTTGCAATCTACTGTTGAAGTTTGCACTGTGAATGAATGAAACTGTGTATTAATTACAAGTTAATTTTATTCTGCAGTTTTAGTTTAGGAATTCCTTGGAAGGTAACAAGTCTAATTAAGTTGGATGAATCAACATTTTCTTCATTCTAAAAGCTTTGATCTATCTTTTTCTATTTCTTTAAAACCACCGGTTAAAGTAGGTTTAAATATATGTTTGACCTTATAACGATCCAGAAGTTCAAAACTAGCAAGCCCCTTGAACATTATAGTTACATCAACCATTGAGTGAAATCAGCATAGTCAAGAACCGATTACCATGACCTTGGGAGATAGATATCCATGTGTTATCTTTCTCTTTCAGGAGAAACAAAATAGTAATATTCTGTTTAATGTTGTGTTATTTTTCTCATCAACTGGTAGATTCTTCCATTTCACCAAGTACTCTGAGATTGCCTTGTTCCTCAGCCTTTTCTCCCTCACATCTAAGATTGTTTTGGTTTCAAGTATCAATTTTCCTTTATCATCAAGAGGGGGAAAATCCAATGAGGGTGTGACCTACAATCCAAGTTCCCTTTTGAGGCATGACACATAAAAGATATTGTGATTTTTTGTCCTGACCTAGCTCCAATTCATATGCAACCTCTCCAATCTTCTTTAGGATCAGGTATGGTCTATAAAACCTTGGTTTTAGCTTCTTTGCACCATTCCTCTTGAGGGTAGATTTACTATAGGGATACAACATCAAGTAAACCATATCACCAAACTCAAAAACTCTCTTTTTTCTATGCTGATATGTATACATATTTTGCTAGTTTTAGGCACACTATAAATTCTCCTTGAGAGCATTCAAAATATTTATACTTTGTTGAACCACATCCCTTGCTCTAGGGACTCTACTATTAGTAAGGATCAAATCCATCAATTAAGTAGCATCGTAACCATAAAGTTCCTTGCAAGGTGACATACCTATAGACATATGATATGTGGTGTTGTAGTAAAACTCTCCTAAGTGTACCACTTAATCCAAGTTGTATGCTACCTTATAACATAGTTTCTTAGGTAGTCCTCATTCCATTTATTCACAATTTCAGTTTTTCCATCTATTTGTGGATGATAGATAGTGCTTGAAGTCAATTCTGTGTGAGTCAACTAAATGAGCTCTTGCCAAAACAAGTTAATACATTTGTTATCCCTATCACTCACAATGTTCTTGGGATGCCCATGAAGTCTAAATATCTCGCTAAAAAAAAATCAGCAACTTGAGGAGCCTTATACTTTGAAGGAATGACATGGAAATGAGCATATTTCATAAGCCTATAAACCACCACATAGATACAATCCTTACCTTGAACCTTAGGCAACCTAGTAATGAAATTCATGGAAATTCTCTCCCTTTTTTTGATTTGGAATGGGTAAGGGATGCAACAAACTAGCTGGAAAAACATGCTTGGTCTTGATTTGTTGGCACACCAAACACTCCCTTACATGTTGCAACACATCATTCTTTAGTCCCTTCCATGAAAAAATATCTCTTACTTGCTTGTATGTATTGTAGAAAATTGAATGAAGGACAAAAGGCGTGTCATGACAAGCTCTCAAAATCCTCTCCTTGACCTTAAATTTTGGTACAAGATACACATGATCTTTGTAAAGGATGAGGTATTCAACCACCTTGTATCTATCATCATACAAATTTCCATCTAAAGTGTCAATAACAAATGAATCTTTGGAATATTTAGCTATTATGGTAGCCTTTTGATAAACAAATATATTAGAAATAAAGTAGAAATAAGGCTTCCTAGAGAGTGCATCAACCGTCGCATAATTTTTCCCCACATAATCAATGTCAAAATCATAGGCTTGAAGTTTACTTACCCATTTTTGTTGCTTATCATTCAAGTAACATTGATTGGGGAAGAATTTGAGGCTGTTATGATTGGTTTTGACCACAAACTTCCCACACACCAAGTATTGTCTGAATTTGGAAAGTACATGCATGATAGCTAGCATATCCTTGTCATAAATAGAGAAGCTCCTCTATGAATCCTTGAGCTTCCTACTCTCATATTCTATAGGATGTATATTTTGCATCAAATCCACTCCAATACCCTCTCTTGAAGCATCACATTCAAGTGCAAAAGGAAGTGAGAAATCTAGAATAGCCAAGTATGACATGTACTTATTACTTCCTTGAGCTTATCAAAAACTTGTTGAATTTTAAGACTCTAAGAGAATGCTCCTTTCTTCATCAAATTGGTCAAGGAAGCTACAATTTGTGAAAACCCCTTCACAAACCTCTTATAGTAGTTGCATAATCCCACAAACCCTCTCAATTGTGAATTTTTTTTGGGTTTGGGCCACTCGTGGATTTCCTTAATCTTCTCCTCATCAACACTAACTCCTTCAACACTAATCTTATGTCCCAAATACAAAATTTTAGTCAAACTGAATTCACATTTGTATACATTGGTGTAGAATGGATGTTGCTCAAGAATACCAAGTACCTCATCTATATGCTTCAAATGATCCACCCATGTCCTACTGTAGATAAAGATATCATAAAAGAAAACCAATAGAAATTTCCTCAATTATAGAATGAATGCCTGATTCATGCATGATTGGAAAGTAGCGGGGATATTGGTCAACCCAAATGGCATTGACCAAAAACTCATAGTGTCCATAATGACACCTGAAAGTTGTCTTGTGTACATCTTCATCTCTCATCCTTATCTAATGACACCTTGATCACAAATTGATTTTGGAGAATTATACTGTGCCATGAAGCTCATCTATCAATTCAATGATCTTGGGAATCAAGTAGCAGTTTTTTATTGTCTTCTTGTTGAGTGCTCTATAGTCTATACACATCCTCAATGTCCCATCTTTCTTCTTGACCAAAACCACCGATGAGGAAAATGGGTTGAAGCTTGGACATATATGCCCCATGTCTAGAAACTCCTTAATTATATTGTTTATCTCTTTCTTATATGCCCGAGGATGACAATAAGGAGTAGTGATGATTGGTTTTGACCCTTCTCAAGCTTAATCATATGTTGGAAGCCCATATTCAAAGTTAAACCATGAGGAATACCATCAAAAACCTTACTATGCTTATCCAAGATGGATTGAATATCAACATGATAAGACCTCCCTTCCTTGGAGGGCCCTGTATCCGCAATCAAGCACTCAATTTCCCATGCTACTTGATCTCTATGCAAAGCTATTTCCATCCTCTTGGTTGAAACCACCATGGGACCTCCATTAGAGAGGCCACAAAGGACTACCTCCTTCCCATTAGATTTGAACTTCATCTCCATAGTTTGATAACTTTGAGTATATTCTCTGAATGAATGTAGCCATTACACTCCCAGAACCACCTCTTTGTCACCTGTGCCAATCACATAGAAATCATCCCTCATCTTATGACCACCAAGAGTCAATTCCAACTTCCACCTTGACATTAAATCCTTCAAAATCTTCAGTCGTCAATCCCATCTTAGCCACCAATCTCTCATCAATGAAATTGTGGGTAGCACCACTATCAAGATCAAAATTGTCACTTGTTGTCCCTACAAAACTCCTCTAACCTAGAATGAATGATATTTAAGTGCTCTTGATAGTGTTGTGAGTGTTCCCTTGGGTGCCCTTCCTCTTGAGTTTCATTATCATGCTCATTCATGACAATCTCTAGATCAACTTCTTCAATCTTTGAATCCTCATTTTAAACCACCTCAATATAGTGTATTTGGACCTTCTCCAAAAAATGGTGACTTGGTTTCCATGGCTCCCTACATGTGAAACACATTTTTTTCCTTCAAAGCTCATTCTTAGGTATCTCTATTTGGCTAGGTTTGGGAGGTAATGCCCTAGGTGGAAGAATGTCCTTTAGAGGAAACTTCTTGGGAAAAATAGGAGGTGCTTTCTTGGAATATGATTTGTCCTTAGCCATCGAGTCTTCTAAGTTCAAGGCTCTCCTAATAGCATATTGTAGTGAGTTTGGATCAAATTCCCTCATAAATTCTTTAAGGGGTTTAGATAGGCCTTCAATAAAAATGACTATGAGTCTTCCACTTTTCCCTCTTGCTTCAGTTTTGCTAATTCTCGAAAATGATTCTTTGGATCTTTCCTATGAAATCTTCTAACAAACTCTGGTTGAATTCTTCCAAGGTTGTAATGGTGCCATGCCCTTGTGTTACCATACCATGATACCACCATTCATGGGCCAAACCCTCAAGATGCAAAGTGGTAAACTTGATGGCTTCTTCCCCATACATTGGATTCAAGGAGAAATATGTCTAATTTCTGCAACCAAGCCCTTGCTAAGGAGCTCCCTGATCCATCAAAAGTTGGAATGGTGATCTTTTCCCAAATAGTACTGGATGTCCTTCCTCTCTTAATACCTTATCCTCCTATGCCCACTCCTTTTCTTCATGTCATGGAATTCTGTGAAAGTTAAATCTCTATGTATTACAATGCTTAACACATGGCATTCATTATGATGTCTGGAAATTTCATCCTCCTCTTTAGGTGGCACTTCTAATTCATTTTCTATTCCTTTTTCCAAAAGATTCCTTGAAATTTTTTGCAAAGGCTACTAACTTCACACCACCCAAGTTGCTTCCTTCTACTCCATTTTGCACAATTTTACCAACACTCAATTTCTGGTTCAATCCCCTCAAAATTTGGACCATTTCCACCATAGTCTCCCACATGTTGGACTAGAATTCTTTGGTTTCCCTAACAAATTATTGAGAAATTTTGTCTTCCTTGTCACTTATGGTAGCCTTCTTCTCTCCTTGATTTTACATCAAATCTTTGTCACTTGTGAAAAGTTACTCAGATTGGAAGGATGCCAAGCTCTAGTACCACTAAAGTAGACCAATCACAAAAAATAAATTGATTCACAACAACAATGAAAGATAATACTGAATGAAACACACCCAAACAATCCTGAGGAATCTATTGAATTAACTCCAACTATTAACAACAAAGATGGTTTACATTTTCCAGATGTTAATAATATCGTACCCACACATACAGTAAATTAGAACAAGTCACTAGCGTAAGGAAATACAAGGTTTACCACCGGCTATCATTTCCCATCCACCCAAATTCATTAGACAATGATATCTCATTGAGGGATTGTGGTAGAACTAGATCTATGGGATACCCTAAATGACCAACGATATTGATAGTGCGCCCCTAGTACCGATGCTTGAGGCGATATGAAGAGTTGATCGATGCCTTAGAAATGGCACCACTTTTGATGATTCTCTGTCGCTCCACTTTTGGTGATGAATTATCTCACCAATCCCCATGTTACTGCCGAAGACTCTCGATGATTCCTTCAGTGTGATGCAAGCCAAAGGCTCCGCCACCAACCCATGTTGTGATCACTCCTATGATTGGTGAAGGCACCAGTGCCATTTTGCTAAGTCTTTGTTGTCACTCCACTACTATTCGAATCTGAAATGAAGAAAAATAAATTAGGATATGATTTTCTAGCATAGAGGAATTGAAATCATAGTTGTAAGGTGATGATTTTGTCTTACCTTGTCACGCATCAATATAGGTTTTCATCTCTACAAGACCCACAAAGAGAAACCGTTCAACTATGATAATGATCTCAAAATAACATTAGATTAAATACTAACAATAAGTCACACAATTGGGTCTGCTCAGATTGAATTTTATTATTTAAAAATATTTATTATTAATTATTATTATTATTTTTATTTTTTTTTAAAGAGGGGTAAACACTTTTGACCTAGAGCTATGAACCGACGAGGTCACAAATGGGGGATTCCATCTCCAATATAAATTCTCAACAATTACACCCCAATGGGGTTTGAACCTTGATGGAAATAATAATAAAACAACTCAACCACTATTGGCTTATTATTATTATTTTATTATTTAATATTATTTAAATATATTTAATTTAGTGTTAAAAGACTATTTTCTTGCTCTTTTCAAATTTTGGACTAGAAAACATAGGGGCATGACAACTTAATCTTTTTCCTCACCTTTATGGACTCAACCCTAAACTAGCTACACACTACTGGAAGCTAGCATGGACAAATATGATTTATCATTTTCTAGGATTAATTGCTTATAGCGTTGATTTTGATTTCATGTGTGACCTTTCACCCCTCAGTTGTCCTCACACTCTATAGATTGGAAATTTGGGAGTTATATGAGAACACTTGTTTTTATCCATTTCCTAATGATCCCACTATGGACAACCTCAACTTGTTGATGATTCAAATAATGTACCTTTTGATGATTGTATTTTATAAGAGTTTACATATTTAGGTCTTGAATGTTGTGATTACATCAACAAGCCTTTCCTCTTGCATTAGAGATAATTGATTCTTTAGTTTCAATGAGTCACCCTATTGATATGGATAACACATGGCTTTCTTATTTGGAGGACATTGTATCTCCTCCACCTACTACAAATTTAGAGCAACATTATTTTATTGATTTAGATTCTTGGGATTATCACTTGATAGGTGTTGCAACCTAGTTTTGTGAATCTCATAATAAAAATTTATGAAACACACTCAAGGATAATCAAATCCTTTTTGATTTTGATAGCCATTTCACTCTTTTCCTATCTACCTTGTTTTTAGATCCTATTTATATAGACCGCAGGAATTAGAATCGGAATCAGGTAGCCATCTCCTATAAACTGCAGTGCACCTAGTAAAAAAATTTCATGTGATCGGTGATGCTGGCGTGACATGCCCTTTGGTACCACAAGGATGGTGGGGAGACTAGACCTCATGACCTCTTTCCTACAATAGGATGCTTTATCCAATCGAGCTAGGCCCACCACCCCTAGATCCTATATTTTATTATTCTTCACATGGGTTGGGATTTCTTTTACCTTTTTGCATTGAGGAATATTTCTATATTCACATGAAGACACTTGAGTATGTTGGGATATGGTGTTGTACATCGTTACATAAAATGTTATATTATAATTTTGTAATTAAATAATTATTTAGTTGTGATGCACCTAGACCTGTGGTGTGTTTAATCACACTAGGTAATTATTTGGAGACCACTTTATGTTGTATTTTAACATTGTATTATTATTTAATGTGTAGGAGACATGTGCTAATAATTTAATATTGGGGAAAATATTAAATAAAGTGAAAACTTATTACCCAATATTAAATAAGGGATTAGTGGTTTTGTGTTCACATGATTTTGTGGCACATGGTTTTATCTTACCACTTGGTTGTATTTGTGTGAGCTTGAGTCTATAAAAGCAAGCACATATCTAGTGGTTAAGGTTGGCTAGGTGAGTGGGCTATCACTATTGAGTCTTTATGAGGAGTGCATATGTGAAGCATGGAAATGGATGTGTGGATTCATGCTTGAACACATGAGGATACATTGGAAGGCTTGATGTTTTAGAGGTATTCATTGTAACTCTTGTATTGCTTTATTGCATATTAATATGGAGTATGAATGTTTTTGGAGATTGAGTTTTTCCCTCTTGAAGGCTTTTCTAGGGTATATCTTGTGTTATTTTGTGGCTTGTCTATTTGATCTATGGATTATGGTTACTTGTATGCATGTTATCTCTCATGGGGTTATGTAGGAAATGGTATAAGTTTGTGGGTTGAATGCATTATTTCCTAACAAGTGGTATCAAAGCTTTCATGGTTGATGGATTTTTGTTATAACCCTAGTTTGAGAGATTTTTGCAAAGTTGAAGCCATGGCTATACATGTTAAATTTGAGGCATTACAAGATATGGAATACATGTTGCAGGTGTTTGTTTGTAGATTTGGGCTTTTGAGTTGTCAAGATTTGCAAGGTGTATTGTAGATCTGAAGCTTTCAAATTTGGGTCAAAGAGGGTTTCTTGGTTTGAGTTTTCATATGAGGGTTGTGTAGGGGAAATTTCATGAATGACCTCTTCAGACAAAAATGACCTCACCATTGGATCCAAGAGCCTCGAGACATGAAAAATGACATAAATTTTGACCTATTTTGGAAAAGTTAAAAAGACAATTTTTTACACCTAAGACCCTCGATCGTATGACTGTACAATCGTAAGTTGTTACAAAAAATAAAATATTAAAAAAATATGCAATGGAAAAATTTTAATCGGTCCTTTAAAAAATTTATGCAAAATAATTATGAACTTTCATATTAAAAATCCTTTGAAAAATTTAATTAAAAAAAAGGGGGGATATACGATGGGGGGTACGGGTCCGCAGACCCGTACCCGCCTTGCGTAACCCTTGTTGCATCCCACAGAGTCCATAATTCTTTAATTTCCCATTAGTAAATTAAGAGTACGGTCGACCTTTGTAAAGTTTGGAACATTGAATTAAAATGAATGGTTGAGCAAGTTTTTTTTTTAAATCCTTAGTATTTTAAAATTTAAATGAAATCATTCTTAACCGTCCCCCACCTCTCCACACATTTATAAAGGTTTTAATTTTTAAATATTAAAACATTTAACCACTTTAAATTTTTAATATTTCTTAAATTAAATCCATTTTAATAAGCAAGTGAGGTCCACATGAGAGTTGCTCATATAGTGAAATTGGATGTTTTTTTAAAACTTGCATAACTTTCATCCAAGAGCTCAGATTTTTGACTTCTTATACTCATTGGAAAGGTGGTTCCAAGTACTACATAGTAGTATAGGCTTGGTTTCCTGATTTTTTCATTTTGATTAGTTTTTTGAGACCGAAAGCCAAATGTTATCCTTTTCATGATTTTGGTCATAACTTTTGCATATAGAATCAAATTTTCAATTTCAAATAGGAATTGGAGAGAATGTGATGTGTAATACATAGTGGATCAGATTATTTATTAGTTTTTTGTGTAGGGAATGTATGGTACTTGTTTGATCACTTGTAGGTTCTTGATATTTGGGTGTGATTGTTTGAGCATCCAGATGATTCAAGAGGCGAAACCTTAAGGGAGTACATATTTTATATGATATTTATTATGGTACAATTGATTATCAGTTTGGTGTTTCTTGGTACAGGTTTACAGGTGTTTTTCAGAGTTGAACTTTGATGATGATAGGTACACATGTTTTCTTTGGTTTTGAGGACATGGTTTGACACGGGTGGAGACTTGGAGTCTTGTATGGATGATAGTTGAGTGTAGGTACAATGATGGCTATGGTTATGGTGTCATGGGTATGTAGTACATTTATGCATTGGCACACCACGATCATGTATGTGGTTGTTTGGAGGTGATTTTGTTTGATGTTAGGAGTCCATTCTTATCTCCTTGATGCTTATTTGGTTCCTTGACCATGATTACTCATTTGTGGAAATTTTTGGCAAATAAAATTTGTGGTTGATTTGGTGTTTGTCTTGATGTCTATAGGATTATCTTCTTTGATATCTCAATTTGCAGGTTACTGATATGATGATGAGTTTGCATGTTTCATTATTTTGATCACGAGTTATGCAGGTGTGTGGGTTGTCCACTCATTTATTTGAAGTGATATGACTCGGATGTGGACTATCTATATTTATGAGATTGGTTCAATACTAATGCAAATTTTGCTAGTTGACCTTGTCTATGGTCATTTGTGCATTCATATGTTTCTTTGGGATGTGAGGATGGATGGTTAAGGTACCTGATTAGTCAGTTGTTTGGACTTGTAGCATGTGGTTTAATAACGATGTCATGATAGCTTAGTTATTTCATTGGTTACACTTTCAGTGGGAGATTTTGACAGTGATGACTTGGGGTGTTGGATTGGTTTGTGATTGTTTGATGGTGGTTGTATGTATCTTCTTGGCTTGGAGATCTTGGTTTCAATTACAGTTACTGAAATTGTAGTTGAGTGTGTGTAGACCTAAATGATCTTCATGGAGGAGATGGTAGTCATGATGCCATGTGTAGCTCGATATCATGGTTCAGTGGGAGTTGTTGGTAGTGACATGGACACATAATTGGTAATGGTTATCTTCATGTGATTGGAGATGTGGTTTCTTGGTTTAGAGTATGATTTTTATTATGTCATGGTTTTCTCTTGATACTAGCTTAGAGTTTTGGCATGATATGGGTTCTCTTGATACCAGGATGTATGTATTGGTGCATGTGATCTCCTAGGAGGATATGGTTAGATCATGTTGTCATGATAGGTTCCCGATTTCATGGTTGGAGCTTTGGCATTGATCTTGGTGGATCTCTTTGTATTGAGTAAATTGATCATTTCCTTGATTAATTCATGATGGTGCTATGTTGCATTTGGAGTTTGGAATGTATTGATCAGTTACAAGTGCTCGTGAATACTTGGAGATGTAGGTGATCTCAGAGCTCTCTTGTGATTAGAGAAATTTGCTTGAGACAGTTACTCTTTGTAGGATGTTTCAATAGGAAGATCGATGAGCTTTCACTTGGGTATGGATGTGAGTTCATGATGGAACGATAAAGGAGATTGTTCTTGGAGTGAGTCATGTGGTTATTTTGGAGGATCATTCTCATTCCCCACTCTTGATCTACTTAGAAGTTTATCATTTGAGAGGTGTTTTCCAATTATTTCTTTTAGATGTGTTATGTTTCATGCTTTGATTTATCATTGGAATGAGTTGATTCATGGTGATTGATTTTGGAGACTCACTTGAGGATTATTTAGCATGAATTTATGATGCTTTATCTTTCATTGATATGGATCTTGAGCTATGGATGGTTAGTTTTGGAGGATTCATTATGAGGGATGTTTGACATGGTTATCTCTTAGTGCATTTTATTTTATGTTATCATTCATTGATGAGTAGTTTTGGAGATGGTTTATGGTCCGATTTCCTGATTTGGGAATGGTTACTTTGAGTTTGATATTCTTGGTTAGAGAGGCTTACATCCATGTTGGCATTGTTACATGATTTTATATGTTGTTTGTAATACAGTTGGAAGAGGGCATGGACGTTTAGGAGTTACTAGGGGTGTGCCAGCACATCGGTATTACAATTTTAGGGTGTTGGTTGAAGGACACCTTCTGGTTTTATAAGGTTTCTCTGTATGGTTCCGCTACCTGAGGGATTGTTGTTCATGTATGATTTGGGAGGATGGTGGAAAGAATTGGGGTGTATGCAACTTTGGGTTTGCAGAGTGGCGGATCATTGTTGTGTTCTTGGAAGTGGTACAATGGCTGATTGGTATCACACCTTGGACATGGTGTTGGTGGTGGGAGCGTGCTGCATTGTCATGGAGTGAAGTTCGCGCGGATATTCTCTTCAATAATGGTCGGGGTTGATATAGGGAGCTACGCGGGTGCGGGTTATGGGTTGCGCCATGACTGGCAGCCGGTTTAACGTGTTTGATACGGAGTGTGGATCGTTGGATATATTCGATTTTTGTTGGATGTATTGGCGCGATGTGGGTTTTATTCAACATCGGCTTGTTTGTGAACCTTGTTATCATGGATTTGATGCTTGCATGAATTTCTTGGATTAAGTGCATCTTCATTCGCGTATTCCTTTTCTTCCTCCGTTAGCATGTTATGGAGGATAGAACTTCTTGATTGAGATAATTAGTCACTTTGGTTTTATTGTAGGTATCTTGATGGAGCATGAGAGCATGTTGGTGATTCATGTGGTTTCATGTATGGCTATGATGATGTATTTCATTGATTGATCCCTTATGCAATGCATACAACAAGTGGGGGAATGTTGGGATATGGTGTTGTATATCATTACATAAAATGTTATATTAAAATGTTGTAATTAAATAATTATTTAGTTGTGATGCACCTAGGTGGTGTGATTAATCACACTAGGTAATTATTTGAGGACTACTTTATGTTGTGTAACATTGTATTATTATTTAATGTGTGGGAGACATGTGATAATAATTTAATATTGGGGAGAATATTAAATAAAGTGAAAACTTATTACCCATATTAAATAAGGGATTAGTGGTTTTGTGTTCACATGGTTTTATCTTACAACTTGGTTGCATTTGTGTGAGCTTGAGTCTATTAAAGCAAGCACATGTTTAGTGGTTAAGGTTGGCCAGGTGAGTGGGCTCTAATTATTGAGTCTTTTTTACCAGAGCATATGTGAATCATGGCATTGGATGTGTGGACTCATGCTTGGACACATAAGGACGCATTGGAAGGCTTGATGCTTAAAATGTATTCATTGTAACTCTTGTATTGTTTTATTGCTAAATAATATGATGGAGTATGGATGCTTTTTGAGGCTAGGTTTTTCCCTCTTGAGGGTTCTCCCAAGGTATATCTTGTGTTATCTTGTGGTTTGTTTATTTTATCTATGCATTATGGTTACTTATATGCATGTTTTCTCTCATGGGGTTATGTAGGAAATGGAATAAGTTTATGGGTTGAATGCATTATTTCCTAACACAGTAGAGTTAAAAGACATGACACATCACAAGATTTCTTACCACACATTGCTTCTTGGAGCGGGAGTTACTTCATCATTCACCATTAGAGTTGTTTCTTCCGAAGGGGGGAAATGAAATTTACCACAAATGGATCATATTTAACATTTATATTTGAGCATCTTCCTTTGGCACACAAGCTACTATGTTGTTGAGGGAGGGGGCTATCAAATTCTTGAAAATATAACTCTTAGAGAATTCTTTTAATAAAAAAGATAAAACTAGCATGTAAATACAAAAACCATCTTCAATCAGTAGTATGAATATTCAATTTATTTGATTATATCACAATTTAACATAGTAATCAAGTGAAATTCTCATAACTTACAAATACCAAGAGGAGAACAAGAACTCTACTAGTTATGAGTAGCATCTTGGTTTTTTGGTTTTGTATACCATACTCATGGGTGCAAAAAACACAACCAAGTGAACCACAACCAAATGGACCTAGAAAAATAACGTGGAGAAAAATCATGTGATGAAGGAGTCAAGTTCATGGACTTGGGCGAAAACTAGGATTTTTCAAGGATTGATTGGGAAGAGGACTTTACTGTATCTCATACTACCAAGAGAGTAGTGTAAGTTTTCAGATTTGAGACAAGGATGTTAAACTCAAACACCAAATTGTTCTAGCTTTTTAATTGTCCATTGATAAAGATGCCATTGAAGTTTTGAATACCCTTTTAAGAACACTTTTTAGTAGAAAACCTATAGCAGAGCAAGGGGCTTGGTATTATGTTCCAAGTTCCACCATATGGAACTGTAAGTTTTACATTTTAGTTTATTGTTTATGGATACTCTACCAAGGTTAAACTCTACATTAGGCTTAATTAATTTCCAAGCCTTCCAAAGGCTTTTAAAGACGAAGGAACATACTAGGTACATTGGGTGTTTATTAATGAGAATATATCTTATTGGCAGGATTTTCCATGCCTTAGCTTGCTTAGGGACAACAAGTAGTATGTTGCTTCTTACCAGAACCTTCCAAGGCTCATTTCCTACTAGGGCCTTGATTATCCACTTTGTAGCCAATGCAATACCATGTAGCCTTAGATCATTCAAGCCAATCCCCCCATGCAATTTGTCAATACAACACCATTCCCACTTTACCAAATGCTTTTTCCTTTTGCCCTTACCACCACACCATAGGAAGTTCCTTATTTTTTTGAATCTCATTAACCTGGTAGTTGCTAAAACCATATAGAAGCGAAGTAAATGCTATAAGAGGAAAGGAACTTTTGAAAAAATTGCATCCTACCTACTAGAGATAGGTATTGCATGTTCCATCCTTTAATTTTTTTCTCAATTTTAGATTCAATCCAAATTCATATTTCCTTTAAATTGGGATTGACAGCAAAGGGAATCCCAAGGTACCTTACTTGCTTGTGGGGACCTCCCCATTGGGATTCATGATTATTGATCCATTTTGGTGAGGACTCCTCCCATCCCAGAAGGATGGATTTAGTATAGGAAATTTTAGCACCTAATGCTTAGCAGAAAAGATTGAGTTTTCCTAGCAAGGATTCCATGTTGTTTTCTACAAGTTCCAAAAAGATAGCAATATCATCTAAAAATTTAATATTGATTAGATCATTTTGATCCGGGAGTCTTATGACCTTGACCCTAGGTGTTAGGGTATGTTCCCTCAATAAGTAGTATAAGGAATTAGATGCAATAAAAAAGAGGGCCAGTGCCAAAGGGTGCCCTTGTCTGATTAACCTTTCAAGGTTGAACTCATCTGAGAGTGATCCATTCACCTCAACCTATGCAACAACATCCTTCAAAAGTGTATCCACCTTATTGTTGAACTCCAAAGGCTTCAAGGGTTGCATTTTAAAAGGACCATTCAACCTTGTCATATACTTTATCAAAATCTAGTAGGAGCATGTAAACATTATGCTTGGAGTATTTTTCCCACTCCACAGCCTCTCAGCTTGTAATCAAAATTTCCAAGATGTACCCACCTTTAATGAAACTAGTTGGAGTATTATTAATGAATTTGGGAAGAATGTTGACAAGGCTTAAGGAAATCACCTTGGCCAGTATCTTGTAGGATACATTCAGTAATGCTATGGGCCTCTAATTTCTTATCAAGGTTTTATCTCCCCCTTTTGGCAACAACTTAATGATTCCTTTATTGATGCTCCTCCCCAGTGAGCCTCTATCTAGAGCTTTTGAGTAGACTTGTAACAAATCCTCACAAATATAGTCTTTAAATTCTCTATAGAATTCCAAAGATAACCCATCACATTCAAGGGATTTATCATTGTTCATGGAGATAATGTCATTCTTGATTTCATCTTTAGTTATGCCTACAACTATCCTTTTTGCATCTTACGTAGTGATTTTCTTTGGAATGATTCCCTTGATGAATTCTTTGGCTTTATGAGTTTCTTCAACCCCCCTTCAGAATTTAATAGTATTTTAAAGTGGTTTTGAAATTATTCCTTCCACTCTAGGGAGGTGAACAAACCGCTATCATTTACCTGGAATTGAGTCAATTTTCTCTTTTTGAGCTTTTCTTTTATATATCTAAAGAAGGATTTGTCTTTTTCACCCTGGATTTAACTCACTTCATTTCGGCTTAGTATACGGAATCCTATGATCCTGGATTCTTCTTAAAAAAAAATTTGCAAGAGCAAGTTCCTCACATAATTCTTCATATTTTGGATCCAATTGTACTTTAGATTCTACCAAGAAAAATTTATCTTAGAGATCATTCTCTTCTCTCAGGTTTTGTCTAGTGCCTTTTTCTTTCCTATGGTTTGGAAGAGTTTCCTCCAACCTCTAACATTTTGGTCC
>VDFB02179474.1:0-13887 GCA_007258455.2 Sequoia sempervirens
TAGAGCCACTTCCAATTTATTCAAGAAGGATTCCTTATCAAGTTTTTTCGCCTAGAAGACCCTTCTATTCCACTCTTTCCAGATTTCCCAAATTAGTAGAGAGGGGGAAATCGTCCAAAGGATACCAAAAAGACTTAACTTTTGAATCCTGGGCCAGGAGTTGAAGAGAGTGAGGATGTCATTGGGTAATGTTGAGGACCATCCCAACCTAGCACATAACCATTGCCAACATCTTAAGGAAAAGGGGCAGCACAACAGGATATGATTCACCGTCTCACAGGCCGCCTCACATAAAGCACATCTAGACAGACCTTGGTAGCCCAGTTTTGTAAACCATTCTGCAGTTACAATTCTCCCTTGAAGAGCCGCCCAAGAGAACATCCCTACCTTGGGGAGGCAAAGGCTACTCCAGCATAAGTCAGTAGGAAGCAACTCCTTGCTCATGTTCTGATATTTGATCAACATTTTGTAACCTTCTTTTGAATTATACTGTCTTGTTTTTTAGCCTGTCCAGACTAACTGATCTTGCCCTTTCCTCAATACCAGAAATCTTGCTTTCAAAATTGTTTTTAGTTGTGATAATAGAGCTTCATTCTGACAAACAGCTTCAAATTCTTTCCAGCTCCAATCCATGGGTGGATCCCCTTCCCTAATGTTGAGATAGTCGATTACCTTGTCTCCCCATGCTAATTTGAACTAATTTTTAAAGGATTTTGTTTGCATAAGGTGGTCAATAGCAGGGCAACCACCCCAGGAGTCCTCCCAGAAGAGAGTTTTTCTACCATCCGCCACATCCCAGGACAAGCTGTCAGTGATTAACTGTCTACACTCCAGCATGAAATTCCATATTTTAGAACCTTTCGGTGGATTAGGGGTTCTGAAGATACTCGTTTGATCCGATGACGCCAAATATTTGTTCTAGAGAATCCTGACCCACTTTTGGTTCGGATGAGAGTACATCTGCCATATTAGTTTGGCGCCCAGGGCTTTGTTCTACCATTTTAGATTCTTCAATCCTGTTCCTCCAAAAGCCTTTGGTCTACAGATCTTTTCCCATGAAATCAGCGCCATCTTTTTCTCTTCTGAGACACCTTGCCAGTAAAATCTCCTCATAATTTGTATTAACTGTTTGTTCACGCCACTGGATAAGGAAATGCATGATAAAAGGTATATGGGAAGGGCAGATAAAAGAGATTGAAGTAAGACTAACCTCCCTGCCCCTGACAGTAGTTTCCCTTTCCACGAGGATAACCTTTGTTCTACTTTATCTTTAAGTGGATCCCACAACCTTGCTGTTCTGGCTCCAAAATTCAGTGGGATACCCAAATATTTGCAAGGGAGTCTCCCTTGTTTAAAACCCAGGATTCTAATAATAGCACCCGTTATAGAAATAGGGGTATTAAAGAAGAAGACTTCCGATTTATCCTTACTCACCACTTGACCCGAGGCTTTTGCATAGTTGTCTAAGATCCTTTTGAACTCCCTAGCTTCCTTCCGTCTACTTGCACCCAACAACAGTGTATTGTCTACAAATTGTTGATGTGAGACATTTATGTTGTTTGTGACTTTGATGCCCTGAATAATCTGCTGCTCCGGTGCCTTTTTTAAGCTTCTGCCTAAAGCTTCTGCCATAATAATGAAGAGAAAGGGAGAAAGGGGATCTCCTTGTCTCAAACCCCTTGAAGTCTCAAAGAAACCTTCTGGTGAACCATTGACTAAGATTGAGAACCGTGGGGTTGAGATGCATTGGAATATATTGTTGATCCATTGTTTTGAAAAACCAAATGCCTCGAGACACTTACACAGAAACCTCCAGTCTACTTTATCATATGCCTTTTTGATGTCCAGTTTTATTAGCATGCTCTCTTTTTTAACCGTTTGAATCGAGTGTAAAGTTTCTTGTGCAATGATGATCTCGTCTAGGATTGACCTCCCTAGAACAAACCCTATCTGTTCTTCCGATATGATGGAGGGTAACACTTTCTTCAGCCTATTGGTCATTACTTTTGACATTATCTTGTAAACGGTGTTGCAGAGGGAAATTGGTCGGAACTCCTCCTAGCTGGCCGCTTGTTCCTTCTTCGGGACTAGTGCTATGAATGTGTTGTTTGCTTCCTTGAGCATTACCCCAGAGTTCCTAGTGGCTTCCACCGCTTGAACCAGATCATCACCTACAATGTGCCAGCATTTTTGAAAGAAACTTGCTCAGAATCCATCCGGACCAGGGGCTTTGTCCGGTTGGAGATGTTTGATTGCCGCTTCTATCTCCTCCTTTGTGAATTTTCCTATTAACATTCTGTTCTGTTCTTCTGTTATCAGTTTTGGTATATTCCCCAGTAAATGGTTCTGGGCTTCTAACCAAGATCCCTCCTTGTTATTCAGGATGTCTTCGAAGAAAGAGACAACACTCTTTGCTATTTCCCTTGGATCCTCAGTACTTGTGCCATCCTCCAGCTTGATACTACGAATCCTATTTGCAGTTCTCTTATGCTTGACCATAGTCTAGAAGAATTTTGTATTTTTGTCTCCAGCTTCTAACCATGTTTCCCGTGACTTCTGTCTCCAAAATATCTCTTCCTTTGCCAAGATGTCATCATAGTTCGCCATCAGGCTCTTTTCTTTGTCGAAACTGTCTTGGTCCATTCCTCTCTTGATCGCCTCCTCGTTAAGAGAATGAAGCTTTGCCTCCAGTTCTGCTTTTTCTTTGAAGATATCTTTGAATAACTCCTTATTCCAAAGTAGAAGTTGTTTTTTGATGACTTTAAGCTTGGAAATGAAGCAGAAGAGTTTAGAGCCCTCAAATTACTCCATATGCCACCATGATTCTATTAGCTCGAAGAAATTTTTATTTTGCATCCACATATTCTCGAATTTAAAGAGGCAGCGATGTGGTCTGCTTTCATTCCTGAATGTGAGTAGGACTGGGAAATGGTCAGACCCTATGCATGGGATAACCAAGGCTTTTATTTCTATGTCTAATGAAGCCAAGTCCCCGTGTAGGAAAAAACGATCCAGTTTTTCTGCTATTTGCGTGAAACCCCTGCGTCTATTGTTCCAAGTGTAGACCCCTTCCCCAGTTTCCAATTCCACCAGGTTAATTCTATTTACCCAACTACTAAAATCTGATTGTGACTGGAGAGCCCTTTGGATGCCACCCCTTTTATCCGTTAGATGAAGAGTTGCATTGAAATCACCACCAATAATTGTATGTTCATAACACGAATCCCTTAGAAATGCTTCTATCTCAGACCATACCCTTCTCTTATTTGTTGGTGGGGTTGGGCCATAAACATTGACCAATTGTATTTTTATTGAGAGGTTGTAACAGTGGATAGTGCCACCAATCCAGTTTTTATTTCCTACAGTTGCTTCAAAGAACACCCTCTTACTATCCCAAAGGATTGCAAGACCACCGGAAGCACCTCTCCCTTGAATCCCAGCTGATTGCCAACCATGCAATTTCTTAGTGAAAGCTTCTAAATCCACAGTGTTCAATTTTGTTTCCTGTAACAGTGCAATATCAACTTTTGTCAATTTTATTCTGCACTTGACCAGGCGTTGTTTGTTAGGGGCATTGAGGCCCCTAACATTCCATGTGAGCATCATGGCGCCAGGGGAAGGGGGCCCCCCTTCCCAGATTTCAAAATTTCAGTGAGTTTGATTTGTCCATCTGCTAAGCCTATCTGATTTATCAGTTTCGTTATTGATTTCCTACCTCTTTTCCTCCTGGGTGATTTCCCACAATCGGGTTTCAGTTTATTTGGGACATTTTGCTCTATCCCAAACCCATCCATATTCTGGATTTCCTTCTTCGTATCTAGAGATCCCTCCACTTCTTCCTGTTCATTGTGCAAGATCCTATTTTCTTCTGCCTCCATAGCATCCAATTCCAAAATCTTCCTGATGAGTTCTTCCTTCTCTGTTTGTTCATCTAGAATCACCTCCAAGCATTCAGAGGATGCCACCTCTAGGCCTTCACTTTCAATCCTCTCATCTTCAAGGGTTCTTTCTCCATCAGTCTGATTCCCATTGTCATTGTCAAGTTTAGGATCAAAGTCTCCTGGGGTGTCATCAGTCTTCATCTCCTGGTGAGTTTCAGAGGAGCCTTGCTGATTTTCTCCTTTCTTTACTTTTGAATACTTTACAGAGATCTTGTTTGGGTCTTTAGCATAAGTTTCTGGATCCGTAACAATCTTCCCATCTAGCCTGGAGCTTTCCTTCCCCAACTCCTTCTAGGGGTGGATACAAGCACCATCAAAATGCTCGTAAAGGTGGGAGTTACCTTCAGTTTCCTGCACTGAAATCTGTATATTTCTAGCCCTGTTCACAATTGGGACATCCGACTGAGTTGTCTGATCTTGGAGAAGTGTCTCTGGAAATAGAACACCTGTTATAGAACTTTCTTTTGGTACAAGATCATTCGCCCCTCTTCTGGACCAAACCTTGTCTATCAGATCCATTTCCGAATCTGTGATGGGGCCTCCTATTGGAGTTAACTTCTTTTATGATGCTTCAAAGAGCTTATTCTGATCATACCTATTCAGACCCAAGACTGACACCACAGAAGAGCAGGCGCTCCTTCCATGATCTACCGATTTGCATCTAGGGCATAGTGTCAGGTGATCTTCCCTCACTATTTTCTGATTCCATTGACCTGCTCTAGAAACCAGTTCAATTTCCACTGGGAGGGCTTGATGAGATGGAATAGCAATACACATTCTGAAGTATGATCCCAGTACTTCATCCTCGAGAATGTTATCCATATACCTGAATTTTCCCAGTTTCCTTCCAATGCTTTTGAGAGTCTCTTCCTCCCAGTAATCTAGCGGTAGATTATACAGGTGTATCCATGTTGCACTTTCCTCCACCATGTGATTCCATGGGTCAAAATTTGGACTCTAGTTAATTACATGCATTTGTGATCCATCTAGAAAAAGCGGTCTGCCCTTCTAATCCAATTGCTTCTTGTCATGGGAGGGGAAAATGACCAAGTAGAAATTGTTTGGTAGAACCCTGATCATAATTTTATGTCCCCATTGAAGACGACACCAATTCCTAATCTCCTTCTGATTTTTAGGTTGTCCCCCCCCATTTAACAAAAAGTCCTTTTTCAAGCAAGATGTCTCTTGTTTGATTGATTTCCTCTTCAAGATCGATTGAAAGCTTGGATTTAGGGATAGACTTGCTAGTTGATTCCCCATTCATTCGCGACGAACCAACATTGTTCACCAGAATCCCTTTACCTTTCTCTTCTGGGTTAAGGCGAGCGCCTTCCTCTCTCTTCCCTCTGTCCCATGGTTTGGATCTCTAGTTTTTGGAGGCATCTGCATTTGGGATTGAGGTTTTCTTGAACCTCCCATTCTCTTGATTGCCAGAGCCTCTTCGCCTCGGACCATTCCCATCCCGCAGGTTTCCATACCTATAATGCTGCTTCTTCCATTGAGTTCTCGTAATGATCCACAGGGCTTCCTTTTGCCATCTGGGCCATTGCTATCACTGGCTAGCATACCACTGAGGTGTTCCTTTTGGGTGCCTTTTGTTCCAAACATCCTGAGAGGGATTAAGGTGCCATTTCTTGGTCTGGGGTTGAAAGTTTTTATCCACCCAGCCTCTGCGCTCGAAAACCCACTAGGGTCTGTAATTCCCATAATCTGGGCTGTCAGTTTTGTGTTGCTCTGGGTGAATCGAACCATAAGCTTGCCAGCCGTCCTTGATTTCTGCTCTAAAAGCTTCCATCGGGATCTCCTGATCCATTTCTTCTCCCCATCTGCCAGACTGCAAACTTCTGTTGCATGCCTCCTGTCTGGTTCTAGTGTTGATGTGGTGATCCGATCTCGCCCTAATCTCTGCTCCCCCAAAGTTTTTCGCCCTCGCCATAAAATTTAGTTTAATTTTAAACATTATTTGTTTTACATTGGTGTTGTCGTATGATGTAATTTAAATAACTAAATGATTTTAATAAATGTTAATAATAGTTATTGGAATAGTTTATATTAAAATATAAAAGTCTTAAATTAAAAGCCATGTAATTTATTAAGGATAAATAAATTGAAAGGTGTAAATTAAATCATTTAAAATTGGTATTTTGATAATTTAATGAAAATAGCATGTTGAGGATAATTAATGGAATAAAATAATTAAATTTAAGTTAAATTGTGTGAATTGCAAGTATAAATTTGCAAAAATCAAAATTAAAACAAAAAGTGTTGTTGAATAGAAAAAAATCAAGAAACGAAAGAAAAGAAGAAAAGGACCAATGAATGTTGAGATTTTTGGCTGAAAGGCTGGTGATGAAATAGAAAACTTCTTTTAATTCTGATTTTTGGAATTTTCGAAAAAGAAGAAGATATCTTTTTATTTAATAGCAAAATTGAGAGGTTTTCATTCACAGGGAAAATTGACAGAAGCTTCATAAAATACTGAGTTCTGGAAATTGGTATCCTCTCTTGTTTTCTCTGTATAATTTGTTTCTCTTTCATTGTTCTGGAAGAGAGGCTCTTCTGAATTAAAATTTTAGATTAGAAAATTGATCAAGGAAACTGGTGGAGAAGTTCTGAAGAAAGAAAGGGGAGCTCTTCGAAAAGGCTATTTGGAATCAAGAAAAGCTTTATCAATTCTTCAACAAGCGTATGACTCCAAGTTCCATTCTATTTCTTTGATTTCTCTGAATTAGTAAAAATAAATATGTTCTCTGTAAAAGAAAAACGTTTTTGAGATTTAAAATTTATTGGGTAGCAAACCAATGAAAGAAATTTATTTGGGTCCCTGAAGATGTCCAGTATTTTTATGATGTTGTTATGGAAAAATGTCTTCCTCTCTGAAATAGATGAATTTTTATATACATATAAATCTATATATATATACAAACATATATATATATATACTTGAAGATATATATATATATATATATATATATATATAATAAATATATTTATTGTTTTCTTCTGAAGCATGTTCTGGAATATATATATATATATATATACACACAATAGTGTATACAATATATAAATATATATATCTGAATATATATTAAATTTATTTCAAATTTTTTTGTTGGGTCGATTTTTTTTATTTGTGTTTCGGCCGATTTAATGTTTATGTTGGGGAGGGTCGGCCTTAGCTGTACCCCCGTCCTAGCCACCCATGTACTGTGGCACACACAACAGTCTAAGGATTGTCGTAGCAGTCCAAAGGACTGCCGCAACAGTCCTTAGGACTGCGTGTGCACCCCTATACACTGTTGCTTCCTTTTTAAAATACATAGATGTTATTATATATATATTTATATATAAAAATTATAGTTATTTGATATGCACTCATTTCAGAATTTTCGGTACTGATGGAAATAAATTAAATAAAGCAAAAAATTAAATATACACATACTTTATATATATATATATAAATGTAAAGATATATTGATTCTTTTATGATGGTGAAATTATGAATTTCAACTGGGATGATTAATGGAAACAAGCAAATTAAATATTTATGTCAAAATTATTATTGAAATTTTATTTCAAAATTGTATTGAGGAAAATGGAGATTATTTAACGGAATTAAACAATTTGTTGATTTTGGATCTGCGAAAACAATGTGCAAAAATTAAATATGTTTTTTGAGTTATGGAATCCTATGAATTTGTTTGGGTTTTCTTTTTACCATTATATTATTGTTTTGGCTTTTCGATGTGGGAACCCAGTTGGTTTTAGGAACCCGTTTAGGGATATCGTGTACCGTAGGCTTCCAGAGGCTTGATTTCATTGTTAAATGATGTTTCTCTTTTCAGTGCTCTTGATGTGGCAAGTTATTTGATATCATTATTTTGAAAGGGTTGTACGGGATTTTGTAGAGACTCTGATTGTGTGCTTTTTAGCGAGATGGGTAATTCCTCGCATGTCATCTATAGAGATTTAATGCTTTGTTCTTTATGGTACAACCCTTGATTTTGAATATGTTTTGGGGTCTCTAGGGAGAGTGGCTCTTTGTGGGGGCTGACACCTCAAATAGGAGGAACGGCTCAGGATAACCCACGTAAGAGTTAGATTAACAAGTGAAAACTTAATAATAGAACTTAGGGGGATGGGTAGTAATAACATTATAAGATAACCTTGGATATCTCATCTATCCATTAGGGCTATCACAGAATAATGGTAGATTGAGAAGGCCGTGGTTGGAAAAGTCGTTACCTCGTCCTCATGAGAGGTTAATGGCTCCACATGAGTCACCCTATGGGGCCAACACCTCAAGTAGGAGGAAGGGCTAGGATAACCATAGATGGAGGCCGGTGCTTCATGTTGGAGGAAGGGCCAGGATAACCCATGCAGGACTATGCGATGACACTCTCCACTAGTTTCCCTTATGCTTTATTTTCTAACTTGCCTCTGGAAGTGGTTAATGGTTGTTGCATTGGTTTATTTATGATGTGTTTTATGGCTTTGTGTTTATTATGATTGAATCTTAGTTGTTGTCGTTTATGATCTATGTAATCTTTTGTTGTTGCTATTGGAGTTATTGTTACTAAGATATTCTTTATTGGAGTTAGTGTTGTGGCATTCTTGGTCGCGGTCACTTCCTTGTCACCTCTGAGCATGGGGGGTGGGTTTTTCTAAAACCCACGTGGTTGGGTGGAACGTGCTCCACACCTGTTGGGTTCCCCATCAATGTTCGTTCTTCACAATATCCTTCAGGTGGAGCTTGTACTAGATATTCATCTTATATTTCACATATTCTTTGTATGATGTATCTACCCCACATATATGGGAGGTTTTGATGCAACTCATGTATTGTGAACATGTATTAAAAGATGATGTAATGTAAATGAACTAGATTGTAGTCATTCATGATTTATGAGATTTATTATGGTTTGTATCATGTGATGTATTTATACTTATGCTTATGGATATATGGATGTTATCTTTTGTAAATGGTTATTTTAACGTTTATGATGGTTGTAAAGATTAGTTAAGTTATTTAGCTTTATTTGTATCTTTCGTTATGGGTTGGTTTTATGCGATGTGACCTCGTGTGCCCCAAAGGACTTAGATGTTCATGATGTTATCATGTAGTGTAATTATGTTTAATGGTTCTTATATGTTTACCTTGTATTATTTAAAAAAAATGTGTGCATTGTTGTTGTCCTTTGGGGTTTACTGCTTGGAAATTTACAATAAGTTTCTCAAAGATGTTCAAATTGATGAAAATAAGACAGGTAGACTTTACATTCAATTGAGATCAAAACATTTTACCAGCTTCAGAATTTTTGTTTTATATGGAGTTTGATTCAAATGTAGATGAGTATGTATTTGTGGGTCCAATATTGGAGATAGATGAAGGAAACATTATTAATCACACTACATCAATGGCCTCTAAACCACCAAATGATCGAAGAGAGATGGAACTAATTCATGCATGGGTAAATAACCCTAATGTAGATCCTGGATCACTAATTGATTGGCCAGGAATTGGATCATCTCCAGTGAATGAGTATGTTACTGAAGGATTACTTGATATGGCTTTTCCAACACTATTCCCCGATGGACGATGTGATTGGATAGAACCACGAATGAGGAGAGTTCATCTACATGAGTTTGTTAAGCATTTATTCAGATATAGAGATCATCGTTTTGGAAGACACCCACGATTTAGATATTATATGATGAATATGATTATGCGACATCATGCACAAAACTCATATGTGGTGTTTGTCAAAAAGAGCTTGCAAGATATGCCAATCACAACCAATGAGTTAAGAGAACATATGGAAAATGTTCCTCATTCACATCTAGCCGATCGTCTGATGCATTTTGGTACAACGCTAAGGGGTACAAGGTCTTATTGGGCAAAATGTCGAGCTGAATTAACTGATCTATTGCATCAAATTGGAACACCAACAATTTTCTTTACTTTGAGTGCAGCAGATATGTATTGGCTAGATTTACATGCATTAATGCCAGGGACACATCCAACTAACCCACAAGAAGCACAAAAATGGAGACAACAAAATATTATTGACTATCCACATATTGTGGCACATTACATGCACCTACGATATACAATATTTCGCAAGGAAATACTACAAAAGGGAATGAAGGTAAAAGATTATTGGTCAAGATATGAATGGCAACATAGAGGATCACCACATGTGCATGGATTCATATGGTTAGCTGGAGCACCTAATATAGACAACCTTAATTGGAGAAATTCTTATGAAATAAAAAATGTTCAAAAATATTTTGATTCTATTGTTCATTCATGGAATCCACGAGGAGACCCACATCAAAGAAACATACAGGTATGGTATTAATTATCAATTATATATTCTTTTTACAATATATGATACTTAAAATTTTGTATTTCAATTAATAAAATATGTTATATCATGAATGATAGGTCCTACAAAATTTTACACAACATCCATGCCTTCGAAATACACAACAGCTAAGCCAAATAGACTTGGCACATGACTATGAAGAGTTGCTCAATTGTGTTGAACGCCATACAATGTGTAAAGAGGGTCTTGCCTTCGAAAAAAAAGAGGAAGAATGGTTTGTAGGTAAGATATGTATACTTTCATATATTTTGTACCAATAAATAACTAAAATGTTTATATAAGCTAACAATTTACTCTTTGTTTGTAGGTACAATGCACCATGGCCATTACATCTAGATGGATCAAAATTATTTGAAGATCCAACCACGGGAGATAAAGTATATGAACCTGCAAGAAATGATGATCGAGTAAACACACATAATCGTAATATACTTCAGTTATGGAGAGCAAATGTCGATTGGCAACCAGTTCTTTCAAGACATGCTGTAATAAATTATATTGCAAAGTATGCAGCAAAAGCATAAAAGAGTTCAGAAACTTATCATCAAATCTTAATGCGACTTGCAAATATTGAAAACCCAGATGAAGCAGCATCAAAGGCGTATAGGAGACTTCTAACAGAAACCCTCATTGAGAGAGACATTGGAGCACAAGAAACATGTCATATGTTATTGGAGTTGCCATTGGTAGAATGTAGTAGAGTATTTGTTACATTAGATGTTTCAAGAGAGGTGTTCAAGCCAGTGTTAAAAAATGAAGAAAATGATGATGATGGACATCTAAAACATTTCATTCAAGGATACATGGATAGACCATATGCAATGGAAAGTATCACACTTATAGATGCAGCTAGATCATGGACATATAATCACAAAAGAAAAAGAGATAACAAATGGGAACCAAGGACTATGGCAGCTATTGTAAGAGTGTTTCCAAGATTTACCACCATACCTACACATCAATCAGAAAAGTGGGTTGATTTTTGTTGGTCAAAGTTATTGTTGTACAATCCATTTCGTAATATACAAAGGGATATTGGACTTGATGATAATACAATTATGTCAAATTGGGACTCACTCAATTATGATCCATGGCATTTAGAACGAAGAATTATTTCAAATGAAACTGAAAATCACAATGATTCTGAAGATGAGGATAATTTACCAAATGATCATAATATAATTGAACATGAGTGGGAGATCATATCAAGATTACACCGTGGAAAAATTATGGATGCAACAGAAATAGATATGTTAGGAAGAAGAGATATTGATAGACAAACTCCATGGAGTGTTGAATATCAAGGAGAAGATTACACAAATAATGCAATAAATTTTATCAACACTATGAAAGAAAATGGCTTACTGATACCTAATGATATGTTGCCAACTATATCATATGGAACATTAGGTGCTAAGCAAAAAAAAGCATTTGATATTATTATGTCACATTATAATCAACAGGATGATGTCGTGCCACTATACATGATAATTCAAGGAATAGTTGGAACAAGTAAATCATATTTGATTAATGCAAGTCATCAAGCTCTTTATGATGCATCACATCCAAAATGGTCTCCCTTATTATTACTAGCACCAAATGGAGTTGCAACCTTTAACATTGGTGCATCAACAATTCATTCAACTTTAAGAATACCTATTGCAGATTTTGTTGAATTAGAAGGAACAAGGCTCACAAGTCTTCAAGAAGAAATTCAACATATAAAATACATATTAATTGATGAAATGAGTTTTATTGGACAAAAGTTGTTACAAAATATTGATTCAAGACTACGCCAGACTTATCCTGAAAAAGCAAACATGAGTTTTGGTGGAAGATCAATCATTTTGGTGGGGGATTTGGGACAACTACCTCCTGTAAGTGACAAACCACCTTATGATAGTAATACACGTGCAAAAATATTATGGGAAGAGTTTAAGATAGTTGTTACATTGGATAAGGTGTTTAGACAAGAAGGTGAAAGTGAAGACCAAAAAAGGTTTCGCCAATTGCTCACAAATATTAGAGATGCACATCCAACCATAGATGATTGGAAATTACTCATGACAAGAACAAATGCTTCATTACATCCAACAATTAAGGAGGAGTTTGATAATAATATTCATCTATTTGCAACAAATGATAATGTACATAGCCATAACAAAAAAAAGTTACATTCATTAAGAAGACCAGTAGCCCGTAGCATTGCAACCAAAGAAGGTAGCGCTAATCCAGCAGAAGGTCAGAATGATGAATTGGATGTTGAATTATTAGTTTCAAAGGATGCAAGGGTCATGTTAACATCTAATTTATGGATAGAAGCTGGTCTTGTGAATGGAGCTTTAGGATACATCAGAAATATCATATACACACCTGGATGTGGCCCACCAGATCCACCTACATATGTTATGGTTGAATTTGATAATTACTCTGGAATTCCTTTTGAAGATGCATCTCCAAATTTAATTCCAATTTCACCAATACAAAGGGGCCGCACACGTCAATTACCCCTATGATTGGCTTGGGCACTAACGATCCATAAATCACAAGGATTAACTCTTTCCAAGGCAACAATTGATATAGGACCAAGAGAAAGGGCGGGATTAACATTTGTTGCTATATCACGTGTTAAGTCTTTGGATGGAATTAGAATCTCACCACCATTTACATATGATCGTTATGAAAAAATGAAGACAGGAAAGCAACTCGCCAAAAGAAAAGTAGAGGAAGAAAGACTAAAATCTTTGGAAACATAACATGTTTATGTGATGTATATATTTTTCAAGTGAATTCTTCTATTAATATTGATATTAAATTTTTGGTATAAAAGATGAATTGTCTCATTCATTATGAATTCTATTGTACACATCTCTTTGTGCATTTGAATAAATATGATATGAATCACAATTTGTAAAGTATTATAATTCTTTATTTAAAATAAAATATGTGATAAATTATTATTTTACATTGCGCGTTGTGGATGCTACTAGCTTATCTATCTTAATATATTAATCTATATATTATATGCTGAGAGATCATTTTCAAGGCATATTTTTTAAATTCAAAAAAGAAACAAAAGAAAAAATATGCCTCAAAAATGTATCTCTACCAAACCTATAATCTATAGAATAACTCATTAAGATAGATAAATAGCTATTCTCTAATATGTGTAAAAGTGAAAGATTGGGTTTATTAATAGGGAAAATAAATGTATGTTTTTTATTAAGGGTGACAACATGTTTTGAAGGAGTCCTAAGAATATAAAAAATAAGAAAAATAGATGTATGTTAGTTTAGAATGTTATTTATTTAATTGTAAGATCTGTTTTCACAAAATGAAATAAGTCCATCAATTAAATAACACTTTTAGGTGTAAAATATCTTTTCTGACATGTAATAGCATTTTCTAGACATAATTTTTGAACTTTAACAATCAGATTCTTTTTATCAATTAATAAATTTATAATCTTATTATTATGTTATCATTTTATTTTTTTAATAACACTTACTTTTCAAATATATGAATTCCTTAATAGTCAAATTATAAAAATACTTAAA
>VDFB02179475.1:14937-35678 GCA_007258455.2 Sequoia sempervirens
AAAACCCACAAAACAAGTTGTCAGAAGAGTCTCTAAAGTTAGTCTTTTTAAGGGGAGTCAATGAAGAATGCATGGATGCCTTGAACCTCATTATCCAAGGAGATATTTCTCAAATACCATTTTCAGAAATTTGTAAGGTCTACAGGAATTACTCTAGGACCTTCACTAAAAGGCCAAGAGGGGATAAAACATAAGTTATTGGTAAATCATCTACATGGGTTTCAAAAATAAAGCTAAGCAATTTGTTATCCAACATGAAGGAGGATATCATCAATAATTTGGAAACTCAGTTGGATATTCTCCACATTAAGAAAAATAAAGAGGAAGTTGAGGCTATGCTTACTTAATATTGTCCAAGCTGTAGGCAAAGAAAAACAAATTGTAAATGCAAAAGAGTGGCCAGTATTTAGCAAGATAATGTTGAGAAGCTAGATTTTCAGTCAATTGAAGGAGATGATGGATAACTCTTTTATATAGCATAAAGGAGGCCATGGCTGCAGAGAAAAGTTATGCCACAAGACCCCCTAAGCTTTAACCCATCCTTTCCTATTGGGAATCAAAAAATTTCTACTTGGAACTCTCAGCTTGACAAGCAAACCAAAACTAGTGGCAGAACCCTCAACAATGGCCACAAGCTCAGCCAAATTGGAACTAGCAACCAAACCCTTGGCCACAACAAAACTTTCAAGGTTCCAATTATAATCCACAATGGCCAACCCAACAGAACCAGTGGTATCCTCAATGGCAGAAAGGCCACAATGGAAACAACAAAATATGAACTACCAACAACCTATGCTTCCTCCTCCACAACAACAACAATCTTTAATGCATCCATCAAATACTACATCCCAACCACCCAAGTAGCAAAAAATACCTTCCCAACCTGCACTTAACCCTAACACTAAGCCTATTCAACAAGCTTATACTAACAAAGGTATGCAATACCCCACTTATGGGGTAGAGCTGAGTGATTTCCACCTTAGATCAGGGAAACAACTTGCTGGACCTTCATCCCCCCAAATTATAGAAATGTAGGATGAGGAACCTGTAGTTGAGGCTTCTAACAAACCATCTTTGGAACCTAGGTCAAATCAGGTACACCAAACCACCTCAAGTCCCAAGCCACCTTTTCTTGACCGCCTAGCTATACAAAAGCATCACACACAAGCTGAGACAAATATTTTAAGACAATTGAAAGATGTGAGCATCAAAATTCCACTTATCCAAGCTATCAAAGACATCCTTATCTATACCAAATATGTAAGAGATCTATGTCTTAAGAAAAGAAAGGATCCTCAAACAATCCATGTCTTGGGAGATCTTGCAGATATAATATTAGGGAATCTTACAGACCTAAGTATACAGATCTTGGTAGTCCAGTTGTGGATGTTAAGATTAATGGAACCCTCATTAAGAATACTTTGATAGACTTGGGGGAAAAAATCAATTTCATGACAAAAGAAACAATGCAGTTGCTCCAGTTGGTCAACCTCAAGCCCACACAAATTATTTTGCAGCTAGCTGATAGGTCCATGGTCAAGCCTGAGGGGATTATTGAAGACTTGGTCATTGAATTGGATTCTTGGGAATACCTTGTGAACTTCATAGTGTTACAAACCAAATTCAATCTTGAGGGTTACCCACTCATCCTAGGCATGCCTTGGTTAGCTACAATTGATGCATTTATAGGCTATAGGTCTAGTAAAATGATAATATCTAATGGGACAATTATAAAGAACTTGGTTCTTTATCCACCGGCCCAACCATATGCAAACCTTGAGCAAGCCATTTATGTAGACACTGATGACTATAGAGTGCAATCCCTTCTTGGATGACCAGGATGAAGATGAGCTCATTGCTCACATAATCCAAAATGATTGTAGCAGGAGCCTACAGTAACATGACTGCCTCATATGCCTACAAGACCCCTTGTAAAGTATTAAACCCACCAATTCTAAAGAAGAGATATCAAAGATATTTCACTCATTACTACCTCAACAATGTCTACCCATCATACCAAGCCTTGATATCTCATCAATTCAAGAGTAATCAAAGGAATTAGAAATCATGCCAGGAAGGAAGTTAAATATCAATAATTCCTTGATAAAGGAACAACAAAATTCTCTGCAATTAATATTACAGGCACTGTCAGTCGCATATGGATGGGATTACCATGATATGAAAGGCAAAGATCCTGATTTATGTATGCACATGATTTATATTAATGATGGCTATAGACCCATTCGACAACCACATAGATGTATGAATCCCGCCCTCAGGGAGATAGTGAAAGTTGAGCTAAAAAAGCTCCTTGATGCAAGTTTTATCTATCCAATATAAGACAGTGAATGGGTCTCAACTTTGGTAATTATTCCTAAGAAATGTGGGAAATGGAGAGTCTATGTAGATTACAGGGAATTGAATACAACCACTTGGAAAGATCACTTTCCTCTACCCTTCATAGACCAAGTACTTGATTCTTTAGTTGGGAAGAAGTACTTCTCATTTCTTGACGATTTCAGTGGTTATAACTAGATTAAAATTGCTCCAGAGGATCAGGACAAAACTACATTTACATGTCCTTGAGGGACTTATGCTTACTCTATTCTACCCTTTGGATTATGCAACTCCCCAACTACCTTTCAAAGAGCAATACTTAGTATATTTTTTGATTATGCACATGATTGCATGGATATATACAAGGGTGAATTCAATACTTATGGTGAAGATTATGAAGAAGCTCTCAATAATTTGGAAAAAGTGTTAAAAAAGGTGTAAAGAACACCTCTCACTTAGCAATGAAAAGTGTTTCATAATGATAACATAGTGAACTATATTGGGACACTTTATATTCAATACAGGAATTCAAGTTGATCCACACCAAATAGAGATAATACCTACTTTACCTATTCCTCAAAAACAAAGAGACATTAGGAGCTTCCTTGGTCATGTAGGCTACTACAGATAGTTTATCAAAGATTTTAGTAAGATTTTTGTACCATTATTTTCCTTGTTGAGTAAGGACATTGAATTTGAATAGATCTTTGAGTGTCAACACTCATTTGAAGAATTGAAGAAAGCTTTGACTCAAGCACCGATGTTGAGAGGACCTAATTGGATTCTTCCATTTCTTATACATACATATACTTAAATTTTTTCCATTGGAGCAACTTTTGGTCAGAAGGATGGAAACAAGGAGTATGCAATTTATTATATCGGAAAAAATCTTCAAGGGGTAGAGTTAAACTATACAGTAACAGAAAAATAGATGCTTGTTGTAGTATATGCTATTAATAAATTTAGGCACTATATTACTGGCTATTCAGTCTTTGTCCATACAGATCACACAACAATCAAGTATTTGATGAATGGGACAGCAGTTGGAGGTAGATTGGTAAGATGGTTACTTCTCTTACATGAATTTGACATTACCATAGTAGACAAACTTGGTAAAGCAAATGTGGTGGAAGATTTCCTATCGAGATTGCCAACACAATCAATTGAAGGAGTGGTGGATGATCCATTTCCTGATGAACACTTGTTTTCTTTACAAGTGCAAATACCCTAGTATGTAGATATTACTAATTATTTGGTCACAAGGCAGATTCCACCACATTTCTCACCAAGAGAGAAAAGACAACTGGTTCACAAATGTTTTCCATACTCCTAGATATCTAGTTATTTGTTTTATACTGGCCCTAATAATATCATGAGAAGATGTATTAGGGAAGATGATATCTTTGACATCATGAAGGAATGTCATGATGAGTCATGTGGAGGTCATTTTATAGCAAAGAGAACAACCTTTAAGATCCTCACCATTGGCTATTATTGGCCTACTTTGCATAAAGATGTTAAATACACAAGAAACTGTGATAGGTGTCAAAAGATGGGAAGGCCAACCAAGAGTGATGAGATGCCCTTACAACCTTAGTTGACATTGGCACCTTTTGACAAATGGGGTTTAGACTTCATTGGGCCAATATCTCCTACATCTAACAACAAGAAATATATTCTTATTTGCGCTGACTACTTGACTAAAATGGGTGGAAGTCAAGGCCTTTTTTTCCAGAGATGGTAATGTGGCTAAGTTCTTATATGAAGATATTTTTACTAAGTATGGAGTACCTACAAAAATAGTCACTGATCAAGGGCCCCAATTTACTTCTAATATAATTACCAAGTTGGTTGCAGAATACCAAATTAGACACAAGAAATGAACACCCTACCACCCACAAGCTAATGGTTAGGTGGAAGTCTCTGATAGGGAGATTGAAAGTATTCTAACCAAGACAATGCAGTTGCATAGGAAAGATTGGGTTTCAAGCTTTCCTGAAGTAGTCTGGGCATACAAAACTACATGGAAAACCACCATTGGATTCACCCCCTATGAGTTAGTTCATGGAAAGACAATAGTCCTTCCTATTGACTTTGAGTATAAAACATTGAGGACAACGATAGAACTGGGAATGGATTTAACAGAAGCATAGAAGGAAAGGCTACATTCTTTAAATGGATTGGATGAGATCATAATGGAATCATTGCATCATACAGAGGTAGAACAACAATAGAGAATGAAGTGGCATGATCAGTACATTAAAATAAAGGAGTTCACTACAGCGGATTGGGCCCTATTATATGATTCACGGTATAAATATTTTAATGGAAAATTTTAGTCTAGATGGCTGGGATCCTATGAGATTAGCAAAGTTTACCCTAATTGGGTAGTACAATTACACACCATTGATGCAATCCAATTTTCCTTTCTTGTCAATGGCCATAGACTTAAGTTATACAAGCAACCATTACAAAAGGATGACTTCATATTTTCACTGATCCATAAATATGGTGTTCATAGCGAACCCAATGTAGAATCAGACACAGAGAGTGATGAATCAGTAATACACGACATACCCAACACTTATGGTGGCCTAGAGATTGAGTTACACGACTCAATCCCTAAGCTTCCTTCACTCTAACTTTTCATTTTTTTTCTCACAAGCACACACCACACATTATAATAATGTTTGCACTATTTTTAGAGGGATTTGTTATCAATATTTACAAAGGGTCCTGTTATCGTAGGGACCTGTAGCTTCATATTGTCAAATGTTCAGAATGGGTCTTGACATTACAGCTACCCGTAGCAATGTCTGGCAGTTGAAAAGAATATTCAACTCACTTTGCGCCATATTTACTACAAGTTCATACACATTCATTTCAAATATATTCATGTATCATATCCATCATTTCATGATAAATACCACAACATAATTCTTTTATTATTTTCTCTCATTCCAATTACTTGAGCTATCAAATCGCCAGCTCATACCCATCATTCTCATCCCATCATATCCACTCGCCACCCACTATTCAGTACCTTGTATTTAATAATCGTCATATCAAATCAACAAACAAATATATTCTTTTTAGTTTCCATGCGCAACAGATGGTTATTTTTCCAAGGTAGTACTTCAGGTACACTAAAATGATTATTCTAGTTTTCTTTAAACTTTCATGCACATTTTTAGATTACTCCATACATGCAAAGTAGAATATCATTAATTACCATCATTTCAAATTTAAGCCACCAAATCATAAACATGAAGTGAGGTCACTTCACCAATTAAGTTGGGGGGAAGGTACACCTTACTCGGTCTTTTCACCAGTCCTTTCGAATCTGCCACCCAAATCAAATTTAATGAATACCATGACATGCAAAATCCTTAGTTGTGTTTTTTTTTGCTACTATTCTATTGCCATTTTCAAAATTGCTAAACTTGAAACCCTGAGAACTTATGAGAATTTTAGCTTAGTTTAGACTAGAGTTGAACCTAGAAGGGAACTTGCGTAGAACAATTCGAAGGTGGTAGGAAATATTGAATTGAATTTCTAGAGTTGAATTTATTATATTGAGTAGAGAAGTAAGCAAGGATGGGAGGAGATATTATAAGAAGAGAGCTAGTGGCTCACCAACAAATTCTAGAGGATGCAACAGTCCTACCCATCTTTAAAAGGGTTGGTTGGCTCAACTATTTCTTGAAATTAATGGAGTTCAGTGATGACTTAACAAGAAGGTTTGCATACACTCTTCAATATGATGAGGTGATGGTAAAGGGATTGTCAGCTGATGCATCAAAAATTGCCATTATACAAGTCATAGGACTACCAAGAATAGGGACAAAATTTCTAGCTTGGGTTGATGTAGTTTCAGCTCGGGAAGAATTCTGCATACAAGGTGAAGAGTTAGATTCATCATCGGAAGGTACAAAGATACTTTCTCTCCAATGGTTGTGGGAAAGATGTGCCTCTTACATTATTTAGATACATTACCTGTGATGGTAGTAAAAAGCTTTTGTACACAGTCCATTTCAAATTATTGAGTTATCTTAGGCATAATAGGGTAGTGAATGTACCAAATTTTCTTTACAACTTGTTGAATTGAATGGCCTCAGATACCAGAGAAAACAGAGTGATACTTCCCTTTCTCATCACTGCTTAGTTACCTTATTGATAAAAAGGAGTTTAAGAATCTAATACCCACAAGTGAAGTGGAAAGATTTTAGGGAATGCATAGACATTAATAGTTTGTTGGATGCACCTGTAGTACTTGAGGATACTGAAATTCAAAATGAGCCCCAAAATGAGCCTAAAGAAGAAAACCCTCATGTTTCACTTGTGGTTTCTCCTTCCTGCAACCAAGGTGAGCATGAGGAACCTGAAGAACTAGAGTTTGGGCTGCCCATAAATGAGGAATTTCCTTCTTCTTCTAAGTCACGAAAATCTAAGAGCTAGAGAGGTAGTGTATCTACCTCCTCTACACCCTTTAAACCAAAAGAAGAAAAAAAGAGGATGTTCCTAAAATGAAAAAGAGTGTTAAAAAGGAAAAGAGGAAAATTGAGGAAGAAGTACTAACACCTAGACACTCTGGTGGGCCCAGGAAACAAAGTGCCATAAAATAAAATAGGGGAACCTAAAGGAAAAGAGAAGGGTAAAGAACAACCTTAGGAAGAACAACCTCAGAAAGAACAACCTTAGGAAAATGTTATGATTGTAGAAAGTAACTCTGAATTGGAAGGGAATGTTCCTGGTAATATGAATATACCAGCAAAAAAGAGAAGGTATGTAATGACAACTTTTGATTCTGAATCAGAAGATATATTTAATGCCAAGAAATTTCAGACAAAAACCTTCCCCATTCCTGGAGATTATGAAGAAAGTAATGAGTAGTTTGAAAATGCATAGGAAGTTTACATTGAAGACAAAGATGTAAGAAAAGAACTTCAAGAGACACTACATAAAATTAGACACCTGGAGGAATTGGTGCGAAATTATGAGCAAAAGGATAAATAAAGAGAAGGAAAAATGCAGGAGATGGAGGAAAAATTGTAGCTATATGGTCATGGAACTAAACTAGATATGCTGACATAGTTGGTTGTTACTAAGATAGGGGACAAAGAACTAGCAACACCAAATGAGAGACCCCCTCTCAAAAATCCTGATTATCATACAACTTTCTTGCTTGGTTAACAATTGTGGAAAGTAACTAATAAGTTTTCACAAGAAAAGAAGCGGATAAAGGAAAAGGAAAAATGTGAAGAGGAATTGAAGAAAAGAGATATGGAATTAAACAGAACAACAGTTCGATTGGAGGAGATAACAAGTAAGGCTACACAAATAGTCAGGTGTAGGCCTCCACCGAGAACTTATGCACTATTTTTACAAGAAATCTTTTTATGCTTTTAGCTCAGTAGATTATTTAGCAAGCATTCAATTAGCATGAGTCAAAATTTCAAGTTTCTTGAAATTTTTGCTACTTCCACACACAAAGAAGAGGATCAATTCTGTGAGTTTTATTTGAACAACTATGTAATCCCTGATGAGTCAAAATGGAACCCTTTAATCTTTATTGGGGATCTTCAGATCAGGGCACTTGCCTCTTACTATAGGAATAAATAGCTTAGAGGTGATATTATGGAAGAATCTGAAGAGAAAGATAAATCCATTGCACTTCCAATTAGGAGAGAGGCCAAGGATCCAGATACAATCATTGATGAATGGCTGAAAATTCTTACACATAAGGGAGGAAGTAAGAAAACCATGGAGCTCAGGGAGGTAGACTATGAAAGTATGAAGGTGTTGGTTGTAGGTATTGGACAACAATGTTACAAGCATGTACAAAATAGATGGAATAGTCTAACACCTTAATTGTAGAAGAAAGAGCCCCATTTTATATATAATTTTACTTCTATGCTTCAAAGGGAATGATAGTATATGGCAATCGGTGTCAACAAAGGAGTTCATTGGGTAGCACTCACCTTTCATCCGCCTATTCTTCTCTATGCAATCCCACATTGGACTGGAGAGAAGGGTGATGAATGTGAAGAGAAGGAACTATCAGGATGAGGCAACTTTTAGAATATCAAGGTTTTTATTTGAGACAAATTCAGGGGGTTAGCACAGTTATGGACCTAACAAAAATTGTTGTGCAGTACAATCAAGATCCCTAGTGTTTTGCTTAGGGACAAGAAAAAGGCTAGTTGGAGGGAGTGATAGGTCTAGACAATGGCTTATTTTATGTTGTTTTTATACATGTTCCAAGATACTTCTAGATACACTTTTCAAACGATGTTCCTACATTATACTACCCTTTCATATCCATTATGCAGACTTAAACCTTAAATATGATGATGGAATTATGGTTATAATATATTAGTATTATATGGTTTATATGAATATATGTATGGAATGTTGATGGAATGCCATGAGTTATTTGTAATAGTTATCCTTGTATACATATTTTGCAGAATTAACTTGTTTGCAACTAAAGAGGAACCATGGTGCAACAGTTGTGGGATGAACCCATAGAAAAATGAATTATTGGACACCAAAATAGGGGAAGCTCCAAGTTAAGTTGAATGTGGTAATCATTGATTAAAGACACTTAATGAAGGTTGGCCATGCATTATTATAACCATTTTAATAAATGTTGAAGAAGAGGTCTCCTTCACTTATAGAATTTTGACAAGTGGTTGTATATTTTCATACAATTCTATTTCGACAAAGTTCTAGTTTTGATAGGATTCTCTTTCCTTTTCAGTTATAGGTTGAATAATTCAAGTCTTAATTCTACACTATATTATCTGGGAGTGGAGTTAATGATTTTGGTTAAGTTGTTGCTTTCAATAATGATTCCCTCAAGCTTGTATATAGCTGTTGGTTGAATCCATAGGATAGTTGGTTTTTCAATTTTATGTTATCAGTTACCTTTTAGTTTCAAGACATGAAATATTTAGAATGATTGAATACAATATGTGAAAGATCTTGTGTAAATCTTCATGAATATACAATGAATGGAGTTAATCTTATGGAATGTGTAGAATCTATTAGCTAGATTTGAGTTCAATTAAAGTGGGAACAGTTACTTGAGTAGGCCACTCAAGGTATTGTTCTTCACTTCATTTTCCAATTATTTATTTCTATTTAAATAGTTATTATTTTATCATTATTTCATGAGTCATATGCAAGTTAATTAGAATTTCATCTCTTGCTTATTGTGAATGAATGCTTATGAATATGCATGTAATGGTTATTAGTAGCACTCTGTAGGATAGTTCAACTGAGTCATTAGTTTTTATTAAGTTTCCAGTTGATACAATATTATTTTATTAGCAACTGTTCAGTTACAGACTAAGCACAGGTAGGTACCCATAGCAACTAGTTATGGTTTATGCTTTTACTATTTTGCAGTTTTGTGAATTTCCAACAAGTAGGATAGTTTAGGTAGCTTTAATTCCATGAAGGCATATATAATGTTGCACCATCATAAGCTTACAAGCCTTGGGTTGACAATTTAATGTGGTCTTAAGCAATGTAAAGTGGACTATTCGGTCAGTTAAACCTCTGAATTGAGTAGGATCTATCGAGTTTATAATATATTAGATTAGACTCTATGCCTACCTCATTACCATTGCCTCAACCTATCTTTCTTATTTCTCCTATTTTTCCTCCACATAGCGGAAAAGAGATTGATTTTTTGAGCAACTTCATCATATAAACATCTTCCTTTTGGATTTAACAAAAACATTACGTACCCACAATATGATTCTATAAGAAATTTTATAGAAGAATAACATGCAATTTTATATGAAATTGAATGATATAGCAACCTCCTCTAATTGTATTTAAGTGAAAAAGTCAAAAATCACATTCCCTAAACATGAATTACCCTCACTTGAGATACAACATAAGAATGAGGCCTTAATGATAAAGGTGATTATTAATGGAACTGCAGTTAGGCACAACCTTATAGACAATGGGGAAAGTCTTTTAATATTTGTAGCATTGATCTCCTCAATAAAATTAGAGTGGACAAGAGGCTTATTCAACTTAATGATGTTAATATTCATGGCTTTGGCAATGTTAAGAGGCAACCATTAGGAGTGATCAAATTACCTATTGAGGTTAGACCCGTGGTTTTTCCTACTCCTATCCATATCATGCCAAGACCTCTTTCATACAACCTTCTCTTAGGTATACCATGGATTCATACTATGAAAGGAGTCCCATCTAATCTTCACCATGCAATGAAATTTGAATACAACAAGAAGATATACACGGTTGAATCAAATGAACAAAGTTATAAATCACAAGTTAAACATGATCATAACACTTCCAACTCCCCTAATACTTTCTTTCCAACCTCAAAATTAGAACCTATAAAAGTTGATGTTAATCCTAATTGTCTTTCACCTACAACAAATATCTTTAGTGATGATTGGGGGTTATTATATTTTACACCTTGTTTCAACAAAGAATCCAAAATCTCACCCTCAAAGTCTAGAGAGTCATATACAAATGATTCATTTTCAGACACATTCTTTAGTGACAATTGGGATTCATTAGATTTTAAGCCCTCCTTTATGGGAGAGTACAAAATCTCACAATCAACACCTAAAAAACCTTATTTTTCATGTGCTCAACTTGGTTCTATGTCAACACCATCACCCCATGGTGGTGATGGGGGCTCTTCAACTCCCATCCCTCATGAGAGGAAGATGCATAACTTTAAGAAAGTTAAAAAGGATTTGTGTTCTCGTGAAGAAGCTAATCCTTCTCTGAAGAATAAAACCCCCTCATCTGAGTTGGAAGAATGTTGTGGTCTTGGATACAAATCCCTTTATAAGCATGGATATAATAAAAAAATTGAGAAAAATGATAGAGAAAAAATGAAGTCTATACCATACCCTTTTCAAGAAAGATCTAGGTTTACCACCTCTATCTCTATATTCATCTAAGGCCTTATCATCTATTGTGTGTATGAAATCTTGTGCTAAGAAATAAACATCCCCTATTGTTGATCAAGATATTATCTTGTTAAGACTCCTCCAAGATCACTTGATTTCTCTCCCTCCAAGAACATGAAAGAAATGGTACAAAAAGAGTTCATTTTGTGCATATCATAGAGTCCATGATAATTCTACTAATGAATGTATGTATTTGGGTAATAAAATTCAATATCTTAAGGATTGTGTTGCTCTTCCTTGTGTTGCAGCACCTAGTTCCTCTAATTAATAGTGATTTTAATCAATCATCCTGACTCATCCTTATCTTGCACTAAGTGGGGGCAAGGGGTTAGGAAGCCTTGTTCTTGTATGGCACTTGTTGATTGTCTCTTGTGGATAGTTGACCACCTTCCATGTATATATTAGAGCTAGTTTGGGATGTGGATGATAGGCCTTAAGTTGGCTCATATGCAACGTACTGAGTTATCTTTAGTATTGCATTTTAGGGGCAACCCCTTATCCATAATGTAGTTTCATTCATGAACATATGTCTCGGTATAGGGATTTCCAAATAAGCTCTCATGTATTCTTCGACTTTCAAGTGGATTGCTCACAACAATAGTGTTAGCAATTGCTTTAAAGTGAGGGCATACATCGACACTCATTTTTCTTTGTGTGATTTTCTTTATTCTTGTGATGTGTCCTTTTCTTAGTGGTGTCATTGGGTTTGATTTCCTCTGAGAGCATGATATTTCTTTGATTTGTCCTCTCTTGGAGACATTAGGCACAATGTTCCCTAAGAATAAGACCTTACATGAACTAAGCAAAGTCCCTTTGAACAAAATCCTTTACTTGCATGTTGTTCATAAGCTTGAAGTTTCATTTTGGTGCCCTATTGAAGTTATTAGAGGGATAGATTTGGTACGAGTAGTACGATGAGAGCCTAGAAAAAGGCATGACTTTCTCATTGTATAGTGGGAAGCCAACATAGAGGCATGACTTTCTCACTAAGCCACTTTTATGGGGGCTCACCTAGTGGATGGCCTGAGGTTCCATTAGCCCAAAGTGAGCTCGCGTTTTGGAAAAATAGTTGAGAAATGATCCACATCAAGTTGGATAGACTATCGAGGCTTGATCTACCCTTTTTTTTATTTTATTTTTATTTGTGTTTTTGTTTTTCTTTCTTTTAGTCTTGGACATTATATGTTTGTGAATCTTGTCTTGTTGTTGCATATCATACACCTTGTGTGTGTCCCTTTGTGCTTATGTTGGTTTGGCATAGGATCTTGGATCTTGGGGGCTTGATCACCCTCCTTGATCTTTGTCATCCTATACCATCCACATTGGTACACTTGGACCCCTCTTGAATGTCTACTTTAGTGCAAGTTTGAAGCAAGTTCCTCCTCTCACTAAGATGGGGGCTAAATGTAGTAACAGAAAAAGTTTCCCTTTTTCTTACTTAATTTGGGAATAATAATATTAAAATGAGCATAATGATGCCTTAATTTAGTGTTGTAATATGTTTTTCATATTCACATTAAGTTTAGGGCCCTTTTTAACTAAATGGACTTAATTGTGCCTTATTTAGGGTGTTGTAAAGTGTATCTTTACACTTTCACACTAATCTAGGGATTCATTAACAAATTGAGGTTAATTTGCTTTAATTGGCACCTTTAATTCAAATCCAAGTCTAATTAATTGTAAATTCTGAGGGATAAAACCCGACATTCATAAATGATATTACACAACACTTAATTTTAGAAGGTGTGTCCTAGGTTAGTGACCTAGGACCCATTTGCCACATGGAAAATGGGTCCTCACTAGGTCCTAGGACCCTATTTTCACATAACATTTCACATTGTTCGAAGTGTGTCCTAGGTGAGTGGCCTAGGACCCATTCACCACATGGAAAATGGGTCCTCACATAGACCTAGGACCCATCTTTTGGACATGTTTTTGGCAATATTTTAATGATTTCAAATCTATAATTCAACGCCGACTTATGATTTTTGAATTTTAGGAATTAATCTTAAGATATGTATAAATAAGAGATCATTTCACTAAGCAATTTTATGAGCAAGTTGATGATAGCAAGGTTTATGATCAATAGTGATTTCAAGAGAATTCAAGAGATAATTTCATCATTTGTTGCAAAAATCAAGATCCATTCATCATGTTAAAGTTATGTGGAGTCATGCATGTTTTTGGAGCTAATATGTTGATATAGGTTTCATGATTAATCAAGCATTCAAGGTGTTATTTCAAGCAAAGATTCAAAGACAAGATCCACATCCATTGAAGCCATTTCATGCAAGTTGCCAACCTCCATTATCAAGGTTTATCAAAGGTTTGGTGAGTTGTGACATAAGCTTGTTCATTCATCATTCCTTCATGTTTCATTGTTTCATTTTAAGGTTTAATTACCAAAATGGGGTTTGACCAAGGAAAACCCCCATTCCCTAATAAACAACATTTTTCTCTTTTTGATGTGTGATTGTAGGTTTTAGGTTGAAGATCATTTGAAGAGAAAAATTGAAGAAAGTTTCAGAGTTGTCAAAGATGCAAGAAAAGTTTTCAAATCACATAAACTAAGCTACAAGATTTATTTCTGACTTTTTGATAGCGCCCGACTAGAATTTGGGAGTGCAGACTGAAAGGAACAAAACCTAGAAATTGGTTTTTCAGTGAAGTTTGAAAAAGCACTTTTTGTAATAGGTACACAACATTTGACCCTCTTAAAACTTGCCTTTTGATTGCTATATTGGTTAGGTTTAATTTCTGATTCTCATTTATGCATTACACTAACTCATTTGACTACAAAATATGACAAAATATCTATAATTTGATGTATCGTCGGGCGCTTGTAAAATTTGATGTGTAATTTTCAATTTTTTAAAGTTTATCCTTGACATTTGTCAAAATTTTGACGAACCTAGGTTTCGTCAAAATTTTAACTAGCAGTTTCGTCGAAATTTCGACAAACATGAAAAATAAGAAAAAAATCAAATTTTGGCCGACATAAAGAAAAGTGAGTTCATTGATTTATTGCGACAGTGTTTTGGTCTACTTGAGACAGTTTGTGGAGAACTAAGGACAATTTTCTTGGGAAAAATAAGAAAAAATTCAAGAAGATATCACCAGGTTGAGGGTAGTCATTGTCTTTTTGCAGAATTTTGCTGTGAAGTCAGATTTGTAGTTCTAGGTTTGAAAATCATATTTTAAAGCAACATCTCATCAGATTTCATTTTTAGAGGTTTAGGGTTTTGAGAATTTCATGTCCAGATTTTGTTGTGTGGAATCACCATAAGATCACAACCAAGGAACAAATTCTTGTGACTGTAATTATGTGATCCATAACTCTATTGGTCATGTGGCACAATTGTGTTATAACAAATACAAGATGCATTCATGTGTGACTCAAGTTTAATGAGGCTATGTTGTGATAGAAATGGAGGCACTCATCTAATGTAGTTAATTCACGTTGTATAATGTAAGTGTCAATCATCATTGGGTGCATTCAAGTTGTCTCAATTTTAACAGGTTATGATGTAATTATAGCATGATCCAAGAGTGATTACCTCTTGCTACAATAAAGAGCCTATAACTCTGGTTGATATGCAGAGTGGTTGTGTTATATCAATTATGTAGTGCATTCAAGCACAACCCATGTTTAATGGGCTATTCTAGAGTGATCAAGATTTTCTAAACCTTATGAATGTTACTTAAAAGTGTATAGCTTAAACTACAAACCAAGTTTGTTACATACTTGAATGCAATCTTGGGTTATCGCAAACTATAATAATGTGATTTGCTAATAACCATTATGGAAAGTATTAAAGCAAGACCCATGCTATATAGGATACATTTCCCTGATCAGGTTTACATACCTTAATGATCAAACACAAGCTTCCCACACACTCTAGGATACAATCCAAGATCATACCACAACTTTGTCAAGACAACTAATTTTCTAACCCAAGATTTAATTGTTTTTAATACCAACAAAGCATTGGTAAGAGCATGATTAGGGTACAAACCCTAGGCCTCCGTAGAAACATAAACAATAACTCTAGCTGGATTAGTGAGGTTACAATACCAGAAAGATTGAGACATTGTAGCTAATAACAAAATCTTGCAATCTAAAGATTGTAGCCAATAACAAGCACACTATGTAGCTTAGTGACATTTGTAAATGCAATCTACGATAAGAAGAATGATAGTCACTTGAGATGTGACAGTCAAAAAGAGGCTAAGTAGTGAAAAAATAATAAAACTTAAACCTTGCATAGTAAAGTGGAGATTTTAACAGTGAGTTTCCTTACCCCCTTGCTGACCTTAAAGGTTTTTCAAATGCTTTTGGTAGTGTTAGACAAGGCAAATGCAATCAGGGAATGACTGTCCAAATGAAGTAACAGTGGTAATCATAGGTTCAATGTTTCTTCTTAGCCATTAATGTATAATGGAGGTAGTGGATTGCATGTTTGATCAGTGTTTTGAGACTCATCAAAGTTGGGAGAATAGTGAATAATACCTTGTGGACTGTGAAGTAGTGTCAATAAGGTTGAAGGATCTTAAGAACTACAATACCATGAAACAATGAGTCCCCTGTAGTAAGTAGGTAGTCTATAAGGCATAGTTTGATTTTATAGAAGGATGCTCATGAAAGGAATCTTCAAGTGATAGTGAGTGAGTCATGGAGATTGGTAGGCTGAGGGTGCACACCCAATCTTAAAGGAAGTTAGCAAAGTAGTAAATGTGCAAGAAAATCAATAAATTGTACACAACAAAAAATTCACAATGTTATCTTGCATAATGCCTTGAGTTTGAAGACAAAAATCTCATTGTATCTTGATGAAAGTGGTGACCTTAATGGTCAATCACTGACAACCATGATTTTAAAACATGAAAGTGTGCTTATGGAGACAACATTTTAAGCAAGGTAGTGAGTGGTGGTTTGGAGCAATGGCAGGTATGAAGGACTTTCTTTATATGCATACTATGTAGTCTAGCTTAAGACATCGTTCTTAGAAGAGATTGAAGGTGGATTATGGAACTCAGGTTACCATGAAAAGGATTAAAGCAAAGAATGAGATCTATTTAAAAGCCATGGCCATGAAGATATTAAATATGTCACATGCAAAACCCTAGTAGTTGGAGTAATGAATACAGTGCCAAAGAGGATAGTGTGTTAGGGCAAATTTAGGAGATCTCCACCTTATCTAATTATAGGAAATACATCATTTATTTATTTTTTTAATTAAAAGAAATCATTCTAAACCCTATATAGGATACATTGATACTTCAAAAGCCTCTGAAGGAATTTGAGATTATGCAAATATATGTCAAGTAAATACCTAGATTACAAATAGTAGTGGGAACAATGTAAGATTTGTTGAGCATAGCAAGAATGAGATAAGCAACAATAAATCCTATGCCTCCTTTCTACACCCATCTCCTCACCGCTCTTCTATTATTTACTAAAACATCATTTTAAGGCCTATGTTTCTGAAAAATACCGTTTGACGAAGGTTTTAGAGTATGTTTATTAAAATGAAAACTCCATTCTGGTGGGCTACGCCTGAAAATAAGATTTTGACAAAAGTTTTAGGGTATGTTTATTAAAGTTTGAGTATTTTGGCGGGCTATATTCTTGATTCCTTAAATGATTTATTCAAATGGATTGTGACTAAATAAATGACTAACTATTTAGTCATTTTTATTTGTGTGACTAAATAATTTTTAATCAACAACCAAACTAGTAATTTATTTACTCATTTATAGCTGAGTTGCAAAAAATGAGCAGAATTTAGTCATTTTTAGTTGTTGTGACTAAAAGTTTTAATCACCTAGTCATTTATTTGCCAAATTCTACTATTGTGTGCTTCCTTGTGTGATTAGGGCTCTCTCAATGTTGAGGGTCCTAGGAATAAGCTCGTCATAAGAAGTGACACATTGCATCTTTAACTAAAAGGATAAATCCATATTGACATTAGCAATGATTTCAACTTGTTGCTCCTTAGGAATGGATCACTTGTTCTTACTAGCTCGCTACCTCCATTGTTGTAGGAAGTTTGCGATCAAGTTCAACATTTTGATTTTAGGATTCTAACTGTTGGAAATCAAAGTAAAATCAGAATTTAATAAGTTTTGGAATTAGCATTTTAAAGTGTTTTTTGGGGTTATTAACTTCAGACTATCTTCTCTTTTGCAAGGGTGGTTGCATGCAAAAAAAATTTGGTGTAAATATTGGAATTATTAGATTTTGTTACCTGTCTATGAATAAAAATTATTGGAGTGTGAGTTTGATATTTTTTGAAGATCTAAATAGTCAAGCTTGGTAAAGAAAAATCATGTCAGATAATATTAGTCTAGAACAAAATGAAGAGACACTTGATAGATTGTGGGCTAGATTGAAAAGAAAGGGTGATGGAAAATGTTATTGTCCTTGCAATAATTGCAAGGGCTTAAAGACGAGATGACTTTTAATCACAATAGCTGAGAAACATTGTAGGAAGCATGGTCATGTTGAAGGGGGGCATGATTATCGTCAATTGGTAAGTTGTTTATTATGTGTTTATATTGATTGAATTTGTAAATGTTTATATCGTTTTAACAATATATATATAAAATCACTTGATCATGATTATGGTTTATTTGTGTCTATCATTATTATAAAGGTGGGGTACCCTAGGGCACATGATATGGATTATCATGACCCGAAGAATGTAGTTTTGCAAGCAGACAAACATGGAGCTGTGAATATCGAAGATGAAGTTAATGATCCTATGGAAGAATATGATCCTGCGCTAGAAAACACAATTGAAGATGATGGTACAGATACATTGATGCATGACACATTTAGTGGTAGAGCTGATTATGATGATCGAGATGACTTTGATGATGTTCATGATTTACCTGTACTTGAGAAGGCATACAAGCCCCTTTATGAAGGCTCCCAAACAACTATTCTCTCTGTTGTATTGTTGCTATTGAACTTGAAGGTTATGAATGGTTTATCAAACATAGTAATCTCACGGATGTTAAGGTATGTCATATATGTCATCTTTTTTTATCTATTTTAATTATTGTTAGTTCATCACTAGTAAATAAATGATGAAATATGTACCATTAATATTCTTTATATTAACAAATTATTTTTTGTTGTAGATTGATTGGTGAATTTTTGTTACCACCATCAAATATTTTACCTCGCCCATATCAAGATTTATTTGGCATTATGAAAGATATCGGAATGGAGCATCAAGCAATAGATGCATGTCCCAATGATCATATTATATATCATAAACAACATGAATTTGCAACAAAATGCCTAAAATGTCATATCAGTAGATATCAAACAGATCAACTAACAAAAAAGGTACCTCGCAAGGTTCTTCATTATATTCCCATTATTCCATGTATGCAACGATTATTTAGGTGTGAAATCTTAGCGCAATTTATGGATTACCATGCACAGAATAGAAGTGGAGATGACATTCTTTGAATGTCTGTAGATGGTTCTGCGTTTAGGGAGATGGAGGAAAAATTGCCACACTTTAAAGAAGAGCCTCGTAATCTCAGGCTTTCATTGGGAGCGGATGGTGTCAATCCATTTGGAGAGCTAAGATCTATTTACTTGGTGTGGCCTATTTTTGTTATCAACAATAACATTCCTCCATGGATGTCAATAAAGAGGGAGCACATAATGTTGTCAATGATTGTTCTAGGTATTTGTTTACTTAAATTTTCTTTAACGTAGTAGCATCTCATTCGTCTTATTTGTTGCATAATGACTTATATTTTTTTCATTCAATAGTCATGTACATTAATTTATATATATTGCAGTAAAATGGTTATAATAATTATGTAATGTTTATGTTCATTCAACTAGGTAAGTACCAAAATAAAGATATGAATGTATATATTGAGCCTCTTATTGACGAGTTACTAAAGTTATGGAATGGTGTCACTATGTATCACATCTCTAGACCAATAGGACAAAGACAATTTAAATTCCATGCAATGCTTGTATGGACAATTCATGATGCCCCAGGGCTCACATTTTTGTGGTATATTATAACGTTCGACTGCACTTTAACAATATTTAATTTTATGAAGTAGATATCATACATGTTTTTAAAATAATCTATTCATTATATATAATTATAAAAATTGACATATATAATCCAATTATATATGATTTTGTAGGTCTTCAAACAAAGGGAAAATTTGCATGTCCAATTTGTGGTCCAAAGATGAAATCTCGTCATTTAACAAGTTTAGAAAAGCAGGTGTTTGATGAGTATAGGAACTTCCTCCATAGAAATCATAAGTATCAAACTACTGAAAAACATCTTTTCAATGGGAAAGAAGAGACTACATCAAAATCACGAAGAATGACACCTTGCCTATGGAAGTTGGAATATAATAGAATTAATCGTCAAGTTTATACATTGGATCAAATTGTTTATCTATCATATATGATATGTTTTGAATTTATATTTTTATATTGTGTTGTGTTTACTCATGTTGTAATTGACAATGATTTTCGTTGTTAATTTGTTTAACTTTTATGCTTCATGAAGGTCGTCGAGGCATTAATGGTCGGCTTCCACAAGGACTGAAAAGTTATCCCAGACAATTTAGTAGGTTGCCCTACTATGAGCAACTACAAATTGTGCATTTGTTTGATACAATGCATATCGAAAAGAATATAATAGAAATATTATGGAAAATATTGGATGGAAGGCATGACAGAAAAAATTGTCAAAATTTGTAGTGACATTCAGGAAGCTAATCATGCAATGAAAAATGTCATTCAATTAAATAGCAATGGAGACCAAATTAATATAGGTGCCCTTCCTTGGTTATTAACAGAGCAACAAAGCAATGCTATAAAAGAAGTCATACGAAAATTTTGATTTCCCATAGGATTTGTTGCGAACATAAACAATATAATAACAAAGAAAGGTGAATTTGGGTCAGGGATGAAAACGTATGATTGGCATACCTTCATTAAGGTAATTATTCTGGTATATTATATACACTTGTATAATGCATGTACTTTTTAGTGTATTATGTTTACTACTTTTAGAAAAATAATGAAAAGATCATTTTATAATTGTTGTAGTACGTTCTACCTCTATCTCTCCTATACAACTTTGACAACAATGTCAAGCAAGTTATATATGATCTTGGAAAATACATGAGGCAAGTAGCGATATTTGGTCAATTCATTGTATACATCTTATAATTTTCATTTATTTACTTGTTATGTAATATACTGTATATATTTTTAAATCTCGTTAATATATTTGCGCCTTGAATCACTTGTAGATGGTTGTCATCTAAAGAAATTCATACAAAAGATATAAATTATTGGAAGAAAAAAATTCCTTGTCTAATGTGTGAAATGCAAAAGTGTCTACCTTTGACATTTTTCAATGCACAAGAACA
>VDFB02179476.1:0-15067 GCA_007258455.2 Sequoia sempervirens
TCAATCTGAACTTTCCTCCCAAAGAGGAGAACCTCCCCATTATTCTAATTTTTTTCAAAGAATTCAGTAATCTCCTCCTGAGGGCCATGGAGTTTCTCGATGAACGGAAGTAAGCCCCCCCTTCTTATTTTGTTCCACGCTTTAGTGTTATTAGTGTGTGACTTGAAACTGGTAGGTTCCACCCTCTTCTGTTCCCCGCCCATTTTTGAGATCTCGGTGCGAATACTGTTGCGAATAGAGGACCTGTTCCAGATAGTTCCTTTGCTTTGCAGGACCCACAAAGCATGCCAAGGTAAATAATTTATCTGCCGGATCCTCACGGCCCCACTATGTCTACTAATTTTGTTATTCATGACTCGTACCTTCCTCATTATTACACGAAGCCACCACTTTTCCATTCACCGCATTGAGCACCATTAGAGCTTGAACATCGGAATGGAGGTCAATCCATTTGTGCCACGTGAGGATTTTATCATTCTTAACTCCCTCATTGGCAGAAAAGTCCACTACAGCATTCGCCTCACGGTAAGCATGAGTGATTTTTATTCTATCGAACTTACTAAGTAAAACCTTAGTGTCTTCAATCCAGTTTTTAATCGACCATGCGGGATAGGACCTAACACAAAGGCTCTCTATAATATTTTTCGAATCACCTTCCAGCCATAATTTTTTGCATTTAAGTTCCTTTTCTCCAAAAAAATTATTCACATCATCCCAAATTTCTATTAATTATTTTTATAAATATATATGTTGCAAGTACACTACTGGTGTTGTCATTGATGTCAACAGTCGTTGGTGTTGGTCATTGATGTTAATAGTATGTATACGGTTGGTGTTGTTAAGTGATTATGCTAGTATGGTTGTGTTGTGATTTGATAAGAAGGTGTTGTGATGCTATCATCAATGTTTTCATTGATGTCCTAATGGATAAGAGTTGTAGTTGTAGTAGGTTCACTTGGTTTCCAAGTTCTTTTGAGAAAATTTCAATAAAAGAGTGTGTAGTGTGATAGAGGTGTGTTCAATTTTGTGCTCCACATTTCTTCATGGTCGAAGATATGCTTATGCAGTTTGGATATGATGATCGAAGATATGCTCATGAATTAGTGTGATAGAGGTGTGTTTAATTTTGTGCTCCACATTTATTCACGGTTGAAGATATGCTTATGCGGTTTGGATATGATGATCACAAGTTTTCAAAGGTTTTATATCCAAAGTTCTAGGTTTTTTATCTGTATAGTCGTAAAATTGCACCCCTTGCAATTTCACATACATTCTTGCATCTGCTTTAGTGTCCACTCCCTTAGCATCTTGAGTAGGCTAATTTTAGCCACTGCATTAGCCCTTTTCCCTTCTCAAGATGCTTAACACCCCATTTCAGTAGTTTCCTTCGTGCATCTGATTTGCATCAAACCTTTGGCTTTTCCTATTCTTTTCATTTTGTAGCGTGACGTGTTCTGACACTAGTGTGCCGCGTGGATTTTTGTGTGCTACGCTAGCATCTTGTGACATTTCAATGCTCAAACAACCATTTTCATGCATGTTTTCCACTTGTCATCCCCTTTGGTTGATGGTAATGGCTCAAGATGGATTATAATCGCCCAGGAAGCTTCTTTTTGCTTCCTTTCTCTTCTTAAATGCTATCTTTTCAATTCGTTTGGCCCTCTAGCTCCATTCTTCCAAGCGCTTCTAGCTCCACTCTAGCTTCATTCCAAATTTTAGCTTCCTCATCCACTTCATGGCACCACCCTGTGCAACACTCTCAAGCTTTCACAAGCTCATTACAACAACAATCTTGGCTCTTGCAGCTCTATTACTCTCCTCATTTGGATACCTTAAGTCTTGCAGTTCTATCTCCCTTATCTCATACTTATGAGCATCTTGGGATTCCTTATCCCCCAGCTATTGCATTTTTACTTTGTGATACGGGTTCTCCTCCTCGAGTGGGAATTGCTTTTGTCACCTGTTTTGTGATACGGGTTCTCCTCCTCAAGTGGGGTTTGCTTTTATCAGTCATACTTGGTGGTGCAAGTTCTATTCCTGGAGTGGGTTTTTCTTTCACCACATGCTTTATCCATTTTAGTTCATCTCTCTCTTTCTATCTGGCTTTCCGTGGAGGTGGGAACACTGAAATGGGGGTTTGACTGAGGCAAACCCCTATACAACCCCAACAATTTCTCTAGATATTATGCATGTAGGTTTTGAAGACACTCACGCAGTGGAGGTTTGATCACTTGCATGGTTGTGAGCATTTTTCTATCTCTTATTCTCTTACTTTATCATTTATTCTTTACTTTGCTTCAGTACTATCACTTTCTATTACTTTCCTGTATTCTAGAAGTCCAAGGTTAGCAATTAGAATAGAAGTAGTCACTTTGTCACTTTCTATGATAATCTTTCTTTCTAGTCTATACGAGATGCCAATGCACCTCGTGCTGTCGTCCTTTATTTGAGATCTTGTCAGTTTGTCTAGAAAATATTCAGGACCTACTCTTTCTGATTCTAGAATTCTTGCGTTGTTCCTTGAGGTAGTTTAGGGTAGTTCGCCCCGTGAGGCTCTTTGAATGAAGAGAAATTGTGAGTAGTGAATCCCCCTTCTCTACATTTTTGTGAACCTGACATGAAGAGGGTATTTTTCAAAAAACTAGGAATTTATTTACCCCTACTTGGCAGGGTTACGACTTTTCAATTGGTGCTTGAAATTCAAAACCATTTGCACTGTTGGACAGGTATCCTAGAGAACTATTTCAGTCCCTAAAATACCTTAGCTTTGGCAACCCAATTTTAGGGACAAACACAACTTTCAACCCCAAATTTTGCTCCTACGACCTCTAAAAACACAAATTACTAGAACATAGAAAATAACGAAAAAATCGTAATGAATTTGATATCTTCTTTTATTAGTTCAATATCTGATTTTGTTAAAAATGTTAATGATATTCTATTTCATGCCTGTGATGGTGACTTGGATTTCCCTATGTCACTTGATATCTTTGATCCTTCTCATGAAAGTCCTCTTGCTTAAGAGGATATTTTGTCGCAAGAAGATGAAATAAAAATGATACTAATAGTAATAGTGTGAAGGGAATGTTCTACAACTATGACATGACAAGTAGTTGGAGAGTCGTTTATGGGATCATTGGATAGCAATTATTGCAATCAAAATGATACTTGCCTAGTATTTCTTTCAATGTATGACACTCATCACTACAATGTCTAAGAACACGTGCGATGATATGCACAATGTGGAACATTGGCATCTTTAGGATTTATCACCAATCTATTCATACGTAGTGTGGATGCTAAATCTGCATTTGGTTAAACCTTAACATAATATCCTTATGCTAATCATTTGAAACACATTTAAATTCAACATCCCTATGAAATACTTGACTATGATAAAATATGCAAACTAAATAAAACAAAGATAATGAAATGCAAGCATATAAAAACATAATCAAAACTTTATTTCATAGTGGATTGGTGATATTGTTGAAAATAGCACTTTCCCAACCCTTGATAGATAAGCTAGATGATGAAATGCCTTGAAGATGGAGTGATGGTGGGAAAAATCAGTTGTTCCTGAAGAGAGTGACTTTACATGAATGATTTGTGGATGAAATTGTGGAGTTGTGGAGGATTTGTTGATGAATGAAGCTCTCTATTTGTAGATTATTTTGATGAGAGAATGGCCAAATGGATGAATGTGGGATAAAGAACAAGCCAATGAAAAGAGGCCACTTGTCAACTTGTGAGTGGTTGAGGAGTGTGCAAGATTTGGGAAATGTGCCCAAGAGGGGGAAATTCAAATTTGAATTTGTGATATAAATGCTAAGTTTGACTTTGGCAAAGAACATGTAAGAGCTCATAAATGACTTGTTGGATGTACATGTCCACTTGTTTTTGAATTCAAACTTGAGGGAATATTCCCCAAAGATGCCATGTTGATGGAAAATGTTGATTTTAATAAATCAATAAATTGATTTATTTGTGCAAGTGGGATTATCTAGAGGATGTGACATGCATTAGATTAGATTTAATCAGGATTAATTAGCTAGGATGATGATTAGATGATTTTGACTTATTTGATTTAAATACTTTGATTTATTTAAATCAAAAGGGATGGGAAATGACTTTTGAGATTGTTTTAATTAAATAAAGTTTGATTTATTGAGTTAAAGGATGATGTGAGCCTTTCATTTATGTAAATGAATAACCTTACAACTAAAGATCTGATTTACCTAGTGAGTGGATTTGTTGCGTTTGATTTATTTAATGAGCAGATGAATGTAAAATTGGTTGAATGGACCTAATTGAATGCATGATGCTAATTTTGCATGTCTACATTTTTCCCCTCTTTGAAGCAATGTGTTTGTTGCGTTGGTTCAAAGAATAAACTTTATGTGATCAAAATTAAAAATTTCCTGATTTTTCGGATGCTAGTGAAAAGAGTACTGCCGAGGTACATTGCCTAGGAGATTTAGCAAAGATTGATTTGAAGTCAATATCACGGTGATAAGAAGGTTAAAATGGATGGTTATGGATGATGATGCAAATGAGATGTTTTTATGATGCTTACAATAACAAATCTATATTATCTTAAACAACTTAAATGATGATATGATGTGTGAGATGGATGAAATGGATGATGTGATATCTTTGTGATTATGAAGTGTATGATAATTTATGAGGTGCTTAGACTATGAATCTATATTATGATGATGATTATGCATGAGATGATATGCGAATATTGATGGTTTGTGGATGCGGGATGGATGCATGATGGATGCATTGTAGTGATGATAGTTGTTAGTCTCGATAGGATGATGACAGAGGATCCCCGCAAGTCCATGAAGTTTGACAGAGACTTTATTAGAGATGATGATGATAGATGATGATGATTTTCTTATCAGGTTAAGAGTTTTTAAAGGGGCTACTTATGTTTATTAACCTGCGTAGATACGATGCATCAAGGTATAAAGAACTAGGATGGTGTTGTACGTCTGATGGACTTTGACGACAAGCGAATGAGTATTCTTACGTTCACACTTGACATATGGAAACCTTACACAGGACATACATAAAAACAAGTATTGTCACTTAAAGTTATTTTACAAGAGCATCCAACAAGCACAGCTGACAAAAGATAATGATCGTTGCCCCATTCCAATCTCTCTAAATCCTTCGCTCGGATATCATCGAGAGGTCCTTGGAATGAGCAAAATAAGATAAACCAAATGAAAAGATCAAACACACAAACAAGCCAATGTTCTTCATACCTTCAGCCAAAGGGATGCGTTTTGATAGGATAAGAATCCAAGGTGATATCCAAAATGATGCCCATTGTCGGAATGATATATTCTAGGACATGCATTGTGGAGGATGATGATGGTTGATAAGTTGATTGATAGGCTGTTGATATAAGGTCGACTGACATGTTTGCGACTGATCAAGAGTTTGATTTTGTTTTAGAGGATTGTTGTTTGCTTTTGATTTCTGAGTTGAGCTTTGCTTTTGCTGATTGTTGTGACTGTTTCTGTTTATGTTGCCAAAGTGTGAAGGTGACGATCAATTTATTATGGATGATTGATTATTTTGAGTAAAAGCGAAATGGGATGGATGGATTTTTTCAAATATTTGGATGTTTTTGGTATTTTTTGGGATTTTTACAAATGTTTTGAATTTTGATTTTTTGAATGTTTTTGGATTTTGATGTTTTTCGAATGTTTTTGGATTTTGATGTGCTTTTGGATGTTTTTGGATTTTTATGGTTTTCTAATGCTTTTTGAATTTTGATGTCCCGGGGGCTGATCAGAGATGAGCCTTGCCTACATTTAAGCTCAGAGACAACGTAGTTCAGATTCCATGTTTTTGACATTTTCTGAATTTTATGAATGTTTATGGATTTTTCGATGTTTTGGATTTTTTCGCATGATTTTGACGTTTTGGATATGGACATGTGTGATGATATCAGTGCTCTATTTTTTATTTTAAAGAAAACAAGCTAAAGGTTGATTGTCGAATGGATTGATGATGATGATAACATTGTTGAGGATACCTATGATACAAGGTTGATTGATGTTGAGGATTGATGTGATAACATTGTTGAGGATGCACAACAATGCAAAGTTGATGATGATAACATTGTTGAGGATGCACAATGATGCAAGGATAGTGTTAAGAAACACAATGATTGGGAATGATATCCCGAGATGATGATGGGTTGATTGGATTTGATTGATCAAGATTTTGAAGCTTGGTTTGAAACAAAAAGATGTTTTGCATGATTTGATGTGACATTTGAAGGGTGCGTTAGATGCGACTGATATTGATTGTTTGGATCGATGTCCCATGAAAGATAACACTTGATAAGGAAATTCATCTTGTCAAAATATGCCATAGGCTAGTGATTTGAATTTTGGATCACGAATACTTTGACCAATTTGATTTTATGCTTTCCAATGTTTGGATCGCCACATAATTTGGAGGACATAGAGCAAGATTTATTCTAAAAGCAAGATGTAAATACCTACCCCCAATTTCTAGCAATGTATGGAATGTGATGGATGGATCCTTATATAGGTGTATGGATGGATGGATATGGTAAGTACGCAAAGGATGGCAAGGATTATCTTGTGACAAGATAAGGTGTTCGGATAAAGAATGCTCATTTGAATGATGCTTCATGGCTTTGTGTACTTTTGCATAGGATAGGATCTCTGAAAGCAGGCCATGTCAAGATGTTTACCATAAGCAAGCATAAAGTATACCCCAAACTTTCATCGAGATCAAGATAACTTGGATGATGAATACACATGGATGAGAAATGGATTACCTCAATGATTTTATGGATGGATGGATTTATTATGGAGGATATGGATGGATTATTGGAACATTATGGATGGGATAGAGGATACTTTCTCCCAGGCTGGCCTGCCGTAGATGCTTGATTCTACACGCTGAAGCCAAGGTTTTCGTCATATGAAAAGGGTCTTGCCCAAAGCGCCATACATCGCAGTTTTCATAGAAGGATGATTTTTCTTTACTATTTCAATCCCTTTTTCCTATTTGATTTTTGGATTTTCATATATTTTTTGATATTTTTTTTTGTTTGAAATATTTTAAGCTCATGTTGAACCACTTTGGTGGTGTTGATGTAGATATACATCATGATGTGTATTGATATCTTTGCTTAGAATGCAGAATGCATGGAGGAGATGCAACTTTTGGGATTTTTGATCTGCTTTATTGATACCAGGGTTAACTCTATCTCTTTTCACACATCGCGATAGAGTTCCTTTGGAATCCTTATGATGAAGGGTCGTTGCCAATACATGGTCAATGTGAGAATCGGATATCATGCGCGAAGGCATGGATGGAGTGCGTTTAGGGATAAGAGATGGATTGGTTGACAACTTGGAATCTTTGACTCTCCAAACTTCTTGGGAGAGATGAGCAATGATGGGTGGATCTCTGAGTATTACCAGGTGGGACTAAGCATGATACACTTTGTCGCTGGCAGAAAATCTTACTTTGCTTTTGTGGACATCTTTTGATGGATGCTTTTCCCATTACAATTTTTCCCCATAGTTTTGCTAGTGGGTTTGATAGGGATAATCTTTCTTTGTATTCTTTGGTATCCACTTGTATTTGATTTGTCCATTATGCTTCTCAGCTTCTTTTTCTTTGATAACGTTCCTTATGCTTTGATTCAATTCTTTCTTTTGACTTTGGTCCCAATTCATGGATGGGGTGATGGGTGGATGAAGATTCATGATGTGACTGGTTGTAGTATTGACATCGGTTTCATCATAAGGATTCTTCATGCTTCCTATGTTGATGTTTGCTTGAGACGAAGTTTCCCCAGTATGGTGGTAGTAGCACCTTCATTGCTTGATTCTGCTTGTTTTGAGATATCTTGTTGACTAAGCATACTCTGATAAATGACCATTGTAGATGATATTATTGGAATTTGTTGCACTGCTGACTCTGGAATAGCTTGTTCTGTCTGACATGTTTCCTTGAGTGGATAATGTTGGATATCTTTATTCATTATTTCCTTAGTCTAAATTTGTGATATATCTGATACTGTTGTTGACAACTCTGTTTGACTATAGGAATTAATAATCTGCTCTTTTTGTGTAATAGAATCTTGTTCTAGTTGAAGAGGATCATCTAAAACTCCATCCAAAGAAACATCTCATGGGTAAGATGGAGGTATGTGCTACAAGGATATGATCATCTTGCATAGATATGAGTTTCCATTAGATTATTGTAGTATCTTGGGAATCTGAGATTCTTGATCTTGAATGATTTGAGTTGCTTTTCGACATGCTTTTGGATCAGAGTTCCAAGGCATGGGTCGATTTCAAAGGGATAGTTATATAAATGGTTCTTCGATGTAAGTCATTACAGGAATGGGGCACGACTCAATATCCTCTTGATCTTTGAGTGGACTTAGATGAAGCGTCGGTTGAGTTCCTTGGGTATCTATAATCATGAGGTCAAACGTGGTCAACATGTCTTGGAAAGGACCATTGCTAAACCTTGGTGAGAGATGTTGATCATGCTTTGGAATAAATTCTTGAGATATGTCCTCTAACTCATAAGGTGATGTAGAGACATTTTCAACATGATCATAGGTGAACGGATTGTGCATTATGTTGATAGGATCAAATAATCCTAACACTCCTTGAAATAGATCACTAAAAGGTGGCTCTTGATGTATGGTGAGTCGATCATCGGGTGGGGTAAAAACATCTTCGACGTGCTCCTTAATTGAGAGATCTTGAACATTGTTTTCAACAATTTTGGTGGAGGCATTTTTTATGTCCTCGACCATAGGGTCAAATGATGTTGAAATTTCTTGAATTGGATCATTGTTGGGTATTGTTGGTGGATTTTGATCATGATTGAAAGTGACTTTGACATATGTTGATTTGATCATTGGATGGATTAGACAAAGCTTCAAGGTGCTCAATGATGGATAGATCTTGGTCATTGTCCCCAATAGTTACCATTTTTTTGTGTTTGTGCTTGTGTTTTTTGGATAGCTTGAGAGGCTTGGGTAGCTTGAAAGGCTTGTTGCACTTGTTGAGCTTGTCTTGCTTGTTGCGTGGCTAGATATTGTTGGATGGCCTTTTTATAGGCCTGGTGAGCTTTTAACGCAATTTTATATTGTGTTGTTGTGTTTGGTTTTGGTGTAGTGGTGGCGGATTCAAAATCGTGTTCGATGTAGTGACAAGTGATTGAGATACGCTTGGAGCGATCATGGTAGATAGGATGGGTGTGATAGGACCTTGGGAGACCACATTTTGATTTGTCAGGATTGATGCTGTCATTTGATTAGATACCATATGTTGGTGCGATGTCAATGGTATATTCAAAGGATTTGATGCGATGACTTGATTAGTGTTAGGTGGATTGATTTGGATGGAGTGATTGGTGCTAGGTAAAGAGCCCTAAACAAGGAATGATGTTACATTATGGGCGTGGTGGTGGAGTCTCTTGCTGTGAGCTCAACTTATTTAGTAAAGTGCTTAGCAGGCTGATCTACCAAATTTGTTCTTGATTCGATCTTGACTCCTTATTAGATTGGTTGTTGGTTTGTTCCGCATGATTTACGGATGCATACATGTGATTTTTGAATGGGATCATGGACAAATTGATTTTGGACATTGATATAGATTGGATGATGTTTTAGATTAGGTTGAAATTAACATTGTTGATGTCAGGAATATTTTGTATGATTTGAAATGTATTTTATCCCAAATTTTCTGGATTCATGTTTGCTGGAAAACATGCTTTTATTCTCATTTGGCATGTAGGGATTTGGTGGGATGACATTGTTGGATTTGGAAGTCTCATGCGTTGATTGTTGGTTAGAAAAACTTGTAGGTTTGATTTAGATCTACCATCAGAATGTGTTCCAATCTTTGATTTGGGCATACTCACTTGTTATTGCCATTGACATTTGTGAAGGGAATGATCCCGTATACGGTTTTGTCTTGATGTGGTGTTGATAATCAATGCGGGGTTGTAAAGGCTTTGAAAGTTCAATTGATTTGGATTACTCTGTGTCTTATGGATCCAAGTTTGTATTCATGTTCCTCTTGTGTTTTGACCTTGTTGAAAGTGACCTCTAAGGTTCTTAGGACCAATAGCGAGGGGTGAGGCGATGAAGTAGCCAAATGATATGGAGTGTCGAGCGTTTAGAGAACTTTGGATCAATCCTAGACTTAGGGCTTAATTTTGGTTGGTTTGATTTTGGATAATGAACTTGTAAACCCTAAGATGTTGGATGTGATCTTAGGATGAATTTGTTCAAAATGATTCTGAATTCAATTAAATGTATAAGAAAGGATGCATTCCCATACACGTAACTAAACAAGGTGGTTTAGATTTTGAGGATTTACCGACACCCCTAGGACAGCATCTTGTAGATCTCTTTCCCTCATTCCATTCCTAGATTGAGATCTCTAAGGTTTCCTTGAGTGGAACTTGTAGGAAATTGGTTGTTCTATCTCCCTAATCATAGAATGACAATTTTCTAGGTTTCACACATGACCACAACAATCATGAGGTAGACTATGCAAATTTTACGCAATCATGTAAAAATGTTAAATCTTATGTTGCGCTATTTTTGGCTCCCTTAAGAGTGTTTTGGTGATCTTCCAATAATTTTTTTGGAGTGTATTGGATGTGCCCCATTGAATCCCTTTAACAAGGATTGTTCTATTATGTTTTTTTTCTTTCCTTTTAGGAAAAATTTAGTCTTTATATGTCTTCATTGAAGCTTCAAATATTTAAATAAATTTAGTTCTTTAAATACTTAAATGGCAACAAGGCTCTCCATGGTGGTCCCCTCCACATTTCATATTTCTATAACGATGTAGTATTATTGTGGATAATGGTTTAAGTGAGACCTTTCTTTTTTATTCATGATTAATTATCAACTACTAGAAATATAATGACCAATTTAGGTACACATATATTTACTTTCCAATTTTTCATTATGTTGCACATTGAGATTGGTGTGGTGTTATTTATCCTTTCATGTAGAACTAACATTTTCATTTTTATTAACATTTGAGTCTATTGCTCAATTATTAGGAGTCATTAGTGGTAAATTATCTAAATTTTATTAATAATATTTCCCATTCTTCTTTGTATGTCTTAATTTTTTTAATTTTTTATATATCTTTTGAGAGCTAATATTGAGAAAGTTGTCGAGGGTTATGCTTGTATGGATTCAAATGCATATGTAGTTCACTGTAAAGTTTATGAAATTATCTTTGAGACTATAAACTTGTTTCATATAATTATTTTTCTATATAATTTATTGTTATTTTATGATTAAATTCTTTAGGTATTACATTGTAGTGAACTAGCAAGCTATGTTGTTAGCGAGAAATCTTTATGAGGCCATTGTTCCTAAGATATGGTTTGATTAAAATCTAGTCATCTTATATTCCTCTATTCATATGATTTAGAAACATGGCATAACATTTTATGCTTTAGGGATTTCATACACATCCATTTTTCAAGGATGATTCTTTTCAATGTATCATTTTATAATTTTGCATATTTATTAAGCGAATAATATAGGTGAGGAATTCAACCCGGAAAATTCTTGTCGATGTGGAAAATATTTGAGCCTTTCCTTGCGGATTAGCAAGTTTTAGGTTATGATATAGCGATGCTAGAAAACTGTGGTGGAGCGAGGCTTTTTTTGTAAAATCACAGAAACATAGATTTTGGGCCGGCTTCCTTATATACGTGAGTGGCTTCGCAGCATCGTTCCATGGCGTTTTTTTGGAATGCATTAACTTTCCTTGCAATTTAATCAACTTCTTAAAACATCGAAAACATCACTATAGGAAATAAATGTTAATACAATAGTTATAGCTCAGATCTTTTGCATGTTTCATCCTGGTTTTTTTGTGATAGGCTATTACTTAGATAGAGGAAACTACGGTTGTGTGATGTCGATGCTGATAAATGCCATTTCTTGGGATTGTAAAACCTCCACATCCTTGTATCCTATTTCCTCATAAATATTGGAGTTGGCAGATTGCGTGCCATTAATATGGCATGGTGACCCATTCGCTGGGATAGAAATCACAGTTCGTAGAGGAAGTTTAACCTGCAACCTCCATAAAGGCTACTTTCAGAGCTACACTATAGGCCTCTTTTACTCGAACCATATGGGCAATTTTCTCGAGGTTTTCTTGTTTAGCGTTGGGATATGACAGTAAGTAGAAACGCAGACCGCCGGATATAATATTTTATTATAGGCTGAATTGATGGTTGTGGAATTCCATGACCAACCCAATCTGCCATTGTGGAAATTTCGCTTGTGAGAAGTTAGATACCAAGGGCAGCAGAGAGAAAGAGGACTGAGAACTGAGAATTCCACAAGGCATGCAATTCTTTTCCTGCCCAATTTCTTGCAGTGGGACGGTCTGTGGCCTGCTTGTGAGTTGAAGTAGCTTGTGTCTGTGTGTATTTCCTATTTGCCTATTTCCATTACTTTTTCAAGTGGCCTTCTTTAGAATAAAATGGCAATGGCGATTATGCCAGGAGGAGAGCAAGGAAACATCAGAAGTGAGAAGGTAATTTCTATTTTTATGCTTCATGCGCTATTTTAATTAAAACTCTTTCATTATTATTTAATGGCTGCTCTTATAAAGATCACCGGTTCTACATAGACAGTGATGAGGAAGATGAGAATGAAGAGAAGGTGAAGGATAAATGTGAAGATGATTCGGATTCCTCTGATTCTTCTCCAGATTCTACTGTACAACATACGACTGGTTCATATAATTCCGCATGGCCGCAGAGTTACAGGTGATGATAAACAGTATATAAACATTAGCTTGTTTTCCTTTCCTCTTCATATGGGCATATAGAATGCCTATGATGTCAGTTTAAATCGAAATTGTGCTTAGAATGATCCTTATTTGGCTTGGATCTTTTGATAAAGGAAAAATCCAGTATCATAATGGTAGAATGCTTATTTATTTCAGAGTCATGCATAGGATATTTTTTCTCCAAAACTTGAATATCCAGACTAATCCTTTATTCTTCCATTTCAAAATCGAAGGTCATTTACATTATTTCTATGGGTATTTGTCTGTTTTTTTTCATTTTATTTTTTAGTTTGTGTGCTTTAATCTTTAGTCATTTTTTCTGTTGGGTCTCACTCACGTGATTTTTGACGTTTTTGTTTGCAGACAGTCGATGGACATGTACAACAGTTTAACTTCTCCCAACATTGGATTTCTGGGCACTCCAACCTTAAGCAGAATCGACTCTTCTTATCTAACATCATCCTTCAAGTGGAGAAATACTCTAGAGTTTACGCAGCCTTTATTGCCATCAACAAAAGTGGATTCAAGAATAGAGGAAGCCCAACTTCCTCCTCTGCATCCAAAGGAAGGCCCTTCCAAAAAAGCCACACATGATGACTTCCCAACTTTTCACCAATGTGCCTTCGGACATGCCTTGCTCAATGGTATGCATATCCTACTCCATTTTCTTGATAGGGTTGCATCTAAAAAATTCAAATTATTAGGAATTTACCTGTGAAAAGTTTGGTAATTTCAACATGTTTTTGCCAAGTTGGTTCTGATACAATTACAAAAACTAAAAATATGTGCCATTTTTAAAGTCAATCTGGTTTGTGATAATCATAATATAAGAACTTGGAACTTAGAGCTAAACAACTCAAGATAAAAGTGTAATTGTGGATTAGACAACTAAGTGCAATTGTGGATTAGACAACGAAGTGTAATTCTGGATTAGAAATGCAGGGCATGAAAATTCATGGGAAAAGTTCAGCTGCATACCATTTTTTGGTATAAATATGGTTGAATAGGAAAAGTTGAAACATTATGACAGGTTTTCATTGATGAACATAAGATTTTCACAGTCCATAGATTATTGAACAAGCTTCTGGAATAACTGTGATCCATTAGGTTTTCATGCGATTTACTGTCATATATAAGATGTGCTGAGAATCTTCTCTGTTATAGCTAGCTATAGTTGTGATCTGACATTAATGGAAGTTTACAAGAATGAATGTGCTTTGTGGTGTTGGGATCCTGTCAACTCCATATGCTATCAAAGGAGGATGGCTGGGATTGGGTGTTCTGTTTGCATTTACTTTACTATCCTGTTACACAGGTGTCCTCCTGCGCCACTGTTTGGAAAGTGCACCAGGCCTTGAGACCTATCCTGATATAGGCCAGGCTGCGTTTGGGACTGCAGGCCGTGTGGTAGTATCTGTAAGTTATTTTTCTAAATAATTCACCTGATAGAACAAAAAAAGAAAACTCAAATTTAAACATTACCATCTAATGGGTATGCTCAAAGGTGTGGCATAGACATTTAGACTGTACATAGCCATAAGCTTGTAAATTATGTTACTACCGATTAGGGACTAACCCTTTTGTTTCTATTCTGTCTTCAAGATTATTTTGTATGTGGAACTGTATGTGAGTATGCCATGGAAACTTGTCTTCTCTAAATTGTTATTGGAAGTGTTTGTCTAAATTATATATATGACATAAAACACGTGGTCATTGTGCAGGCTTGTTGTGTAGAATATATAATTCTTGAAAGTGACAATCTATCATGTTTATTTCCAAATGCACACCTTGATTTTGCTGGATTCCGCCTTACTTCCCACCAGTTGTTTGCAATGATCACCGCACTTCTGTTCTTCTTACTGTTTGGCTTCGAGATTTAAGCATTCTATCTTATATTTCTGCTACATTATATTAGTCTATTTACAGTAATTAATAACATTCTATTTAATGCCTCTAATATGGTAATCACCTGATGATTTGATTTGATTTGGTGATGCAGCCGGTGGAGTGATAGCTTCATTATTGGTAGTAATCTGTTTATTTTGGCTTGCAATAGTGGACGAAATTGGGATTCACCATAAAGGCACTCTCTTGAATGTCACCAATTTTCCAATAGCAATTGGTCTATATGGATATTGCTATTCTGGCCATGCTGTTTACCCAAATATCTACACATCAATGAAAAATCGCTCACAATT
>VDFB02179477.1:0-13814 GCA_007258455.2 Sequoia sempervirens
CCATTTCAACAATCAAAGCTATGGATATCCTACTCCTAAATGGAAAGACCAAGTGAAACATATATAAGAACTTAATAGCATATGGAAACAAACAATATAAATTTATAAAGTTCAAATAGAACCACAAATTCTATCATTTGTAACATTAAAAATGTCCATATTAACCTATCAAGAGATAAATATGCAAAATAGATTTAATTTTAGTTACAAGAAAAATGTATAAATTATAAATTTATAACATAATTATGTACATGGGAAAATCCTCTTTGAAGAAAAATCCCACAACCAAAAATATGAACCAATTATATTATTTGATAATAATATCATTTACAATAAAATATTCATGTGCATACCCTTATAGTAGTATCATCAACATGTGATTCATATGGAGTAATTTCTAGTAGCATGATGATACCTATAAAATCATTATGCTTTCTCCATCTAACCTTATAGTGTAACTTCTCCTTCCATTACTATGTCATTACCTTTGTAGACCTTCCCCTCTGTATACATTCTCCTTTTTATCCTACACTACTCTTACCACTAATATATCCCTATACCTTAGATATACTATTGAAGAAATTTAACTTTCAATATCGCAAAAATTAGACCCATATTTTTAAACGTAAAATGTGTATAATAAAATACAATGATCCATGCTTCCTAATTCAACTTCATTAATATCTATTGAATGAACTTAGGTTCATTACAATAAGATAATCATATAGCCATAATTAGTTGTCAAGATAATGGTAAAGTTTTCAATAGCCATATTTATCCTTCCACATGCCACCATTAGACATACACATAAGATTCATTAGGAAAAGTGGATGTGTAGATATGTGGATATGTGTCAAAAAAATGCTTTGATAAGATGTGTGTAAGGAAAAAATGGAGTTCAAGTGTTTGATTTATGTCTATATCATAGGTCATAAACTCTAGGGGAATTATTACCACTTTGCACAATATTGCAACATATATATATATTCAAAATGAGGCAAAAAATACAATAGGAATAATATGGATATGCAAATTTTATCATTACATTTTTTTCCACTTTAAGATGCATGTGAACATTTTAAAATAATCGTGCATCTCAATTTAGACATCAAAAAACATGAAAAAGTGGTTTGTTGTCTTGTGTACAACACATCCTTTTTCTTTTGAGAAAATTATCTATCACTTTGTAAAATCCTTGCTATGTTGAGATTATTTTTTTCCCTCCATATTTGTAGTCCTTTTTATTTCTAGAAATATAATTTATGACATTTTTTCTTAATAAACAACATATGAATAAATTTTACATGGTTGTAAATTTTACACATGGTTGTATGCAATCTCATATATATATTACGTATGGTTGTGATTACAATGTTTATATTGTGTTTAGATTTGGTTTTATATTATCCTTCCAAAAAAAGTTTGATGTTTATAATATTTTGATTTACCTTTGGACTTTGTAGACACTAAATCTCACATACACTCATATCCATACCATGGTCCCCACCCGAACACCTAACATCCACTTATTAACAAAATTCATGATACCTTAATTCCTACACTTTATCAAAATCAAATTAATTTTTCTTTTCAGGCCTAAAACGATCAAGGCCTAAACTAATTAAAATATTTATTGTAAAAATTTCCATAGTAAAGTACAAAATAGTGAAGGGCCACATTTCATTGATCAAAATAATTAAGAAATTTCATTAAATAAATAAATTAGTTAATTAGGTAATAATAGTAGCCACATTTTAATTGGGTTTTAAACTCATGATACATGATCAAATCCTAGCAATTTATCCATCATATAAAAAATCTACAAATTGAGATCAAATCCATCATTTTATCGTCTCAATTTTGAGCAAGTATATTTTATCTAGTTGGGCAATAAATGTTTTATCATTTGCAAGATATATCCATTTGTCAATATGTATTTCATTATAATTTTAGTTCATTTTTTGTGTAATTCATCTTTTCGCTCTATTAGAGGTGATTTTTTAATTCAATTTGAAGTCTACATTTATTTTCCTCAATGTCTCATTTATTTAAATTCAATGCTTACAAATTGACATGCTTGGTGGGATGCAAACCCACAAATGCCCAGTTACATTTTATATTTTATACTATTAAATTATTTGATTTATGCTTTATTTGTTATTTAATCTATGTTGATCTCACATTTTTCTATATCTATCCTCTTCGCCTATCCTTCTCTATGGATATGTTCCACTCATATCTACCACCCTGAGGTGATCCATGTCTCAATCCTTGTCAAGGTCCCTCCTCCTCTCTACCTATATCCTTTCTCAATGAGCTAGATCTATCACTGCTACTCCCCAAAACACCTACATTTAAATATTAAAAAAATGTTTAATAAATCATACAACATTGATTAAAACTAACTAAACAATGAAAGCATTTAATATTATAACACCTTATGAATTATATTGAATGTCCCCACCTTGAAATTTATAGCCATCGATGTCAATCACTTATTCATACTATAGCTTTGTGCTCCAAAACACCTACATTTATATAAAAGTGAATTTTTAAGAAAAATAATATTTAACCTACTTTTAACTCAACAATAATGAATGTATTTCTATCATAAAATCTTCGTACTCATAACAAAATCATGGCCTAGGTAGAGTATAAAAAATGTTGTTTCCAACCTCATATGTAAATCTAGAGTTAGAGTGTCAAAATTGTTGAATTCCATCCTATGTGTAAGTTCAATCCTTCAACCTTTCTAGGTTAGATTCATAAAAGATAATAAATAACTTTCGACATCCTAGTCTACTCAAGGTTACTCACATTCGAATAAGGAGAGGTTATAAACTCATAAGAATATCATCCTTTATATACATATGTCATATATACCTATAACAACAATTCCAAGTACAAAAGACATGTTAGGTCGAGTTTCGGTCGCCCAACATCCCCTCATCAAAGTTGGTCATTCACATAATATTGCTAGCTCTCCAATGAGAATCAATTCCTTCCCCTAATAAAGACATTTTCTCAATGTGCTCATAATATAATTAGAGGAGTAACTTTATCTCAAACTAGATTGATTTGATGAAGCCAATAAATAAGATATACTATTATCTTAAATAGTCTTTATGGATTCTTAGAAGTAAAACCTGTAACTCCAAAGTATCCTAACACATGATCCTTCCTTATAGGGTAGACTATACTTGAAGCATATATTCCCACACTACTACATGTTTTAGATCAATAGATCAAGGTAAGAAACTTTACTAAGAATTAGGTCCATTGTATTTCATTTAACTATGTCTTGGTTCTTGCCTATTTTCCTGCAAGGTAGGATACCTATCCAATCACTGCTTGGATGCTATTTGGAAGGATATACCAAGGATAACATTTTGGTGAGAATACTACTTGGCCCAGTATTCTCACACACATACGTACACGACAAGAGACAACAAAGCTATTTTGGTCTCTCTCTCACTACCCCGAGGACTCATCACAAAATCTCTTTATGTTAAACACTACATACTAAGTTTTCCCAAGAGTCAAAGTTACTCTCTAACTATTTCGTCTCTTCTGCCATTATTCAAAATGATGATATAGCATTTTAAAGGATTCTTGCTCAACAACCCGTGGATTTTCTTGCACGATAGTGAAGTTTGCGAGCTTTTCATGGCCTACCATCTAGGATATTATACTTGCAACCTATCTGGTTATGGATGGTTCATAAACATTTGTGACATACAAATATATCCACTTTCTTTCCTTACATTAATCATAGTATGATTTACGTGCAAAAGAGACCACTATTCTTCTCATTATTTGTGTTACAAATAACATTTGAAGATTCCAATGAAATACTTCTTAAACAAAATCAACAAGGGATTATAGAAGTCACTTAACTTATAATATCGACGAGCTCACACCAATCTTCTAGATATGTTCTCAATTTGAGTTGCTCCTCCTATCTTCTTCTCCTACTCATAACTTGTGCAGTACCGTTTTATTGAAGGATTCTTCCTCTGACATGAACTTCCTTTTGTTTTTTTTTTGCTCGTTTGGTGACCACCTTTCTACAATGATCAAATTCTAAAATATTTCTGTTGTTAACAAAACTACCCTCCCCCGCATCCATTCCCAAGGTGAGTTCCTAAGAATCAGTTATATGAAATGATATATCTAGCTATCGATAGAGGAGAACAATTTCTCCTTCACATGACACGGGTTTAGCCATCGTTCAGATCATCCTCCCTTCATTTCCCCTGCTACCACCCTTACTCATGGATCCCCCCCAAAATTCTCGCAAGAATTAGTTATAAAAACCAATATAAAGATGGTTATAGAAACTAGTTCTTGAAGCTGTTAGATAATTTATTGGCTTATGTATGAGGAGCCACGTTCCCACTTAGGGAATGCCCAAACATAGAGTTTGAACCTGCGCTAACTTGGTGAGATGCCCACAACCTCAAAAAGATTTTTAATAATCTTTTAGTTTAGACTTTTTCCACGTTCACCTTATTGGTCGTGGCTAAACAAAAGCCATTTTGTTATATAGAAAGAAAAAATTATATGAATATGCATACCTATGCCATCTCAATAATCAATAAGCTTCTCAATTGAGTCGAGCAAACATATCGATATATCATGCCCCTCCATAAAAGGAGCGTTGTCAAAATAGTGGACTCAACGACTAGCTTAGTCGTTAAAAGTATCACCAAATACAACACATATAAATGACAAATCATTCCACAATTTAGGGTTGGTAACTTTTTGTTTACATGAATCTTTGAAATTTATTTAGTAAAGGTCTCATTTTGTACATCTTTAGTAATTGTATAAAAATTTGGAATATTTTGGTTAATACATCTTATTAGAAAACCATTCATTGAAATTTTTTGAAGCCCACAACCAAATGGTTTGTGATGACCTCTTGCCTTCAAGAATTTCTATTATGCTCATCAATTTCAAACCATTTTGGGGTTCTTGAATGTTTTTAAATTTTAACAAACTCATTACAAAAAGATGGATTTTGAATTTCTTTTTCTTCTTCACATTTAGGTTCTCTCTTCTTATGTAATTTGGAGACACATTGAGTTTCCTTGGTTCATGTGAGATATTTATAACAAGTATGCAATGAAGTCAAACTTTATTAGATTTGATTCTTAATATGAGATATTTATTTTGCTTTCCAATCTATAATTTTTTTATGTCCTTGGCTATATAATTGAAGTTCATTTATGTTAACAACTATTAGATTAAATATTTTTATCCCCAATTATTTTCAAATGATTTTATACTTTAATCTTTGTATTCTTGTTCTTTCTTTCATCATTTCATTTAAAATTTGAACCATTTAAGGATGCTATGTTATAGATTATAGTTGTCTTCCAATTCTTTTTAAATTGTTAATAGTATGAAAATTGGATGGATGAGTAGATGAATTATTACAAGTTCTATTTTAAATTTGTATTCTCTTTATCTAGATATATTATTTACCAAAGTCTCATTGCTTTTTTAGGTGTACTATATATATATAACATGGAAAATGCAGATCATGTTCCACCTGTGCCAGATTCTTTGTTTGCAAATGCTAGTAATGAGATAAAAAAATTAAGAGATTCATTACCACAGGGTGCAAACCCGGGGATATATAGTGAACCATGCATGTTAATATTGTATAGTCTAGAAAAACTAAAAAATGAACTTGAGAGGACTAGTGCATATTCCCCAGACAGAGTGACTGCTATTCTTTCCCGCATGCGGGAAGAAGTACATGGTGACGTTCCCCTTAAACAAATACAAGATAATGTCACCAAAGAAATGATAAAAGCCACTTGTTTTCCATTTTATCAAAATGTGCGTAAGGTTAGGGGATACCAGGTCACCAGATGTGTTGATCATGCTATGGCCTCATTGATCTACCATTTTCACCACACATGGTCTATACCCAAACAAATGGTCGATTCAATTGTATTTTGTTCAAATAGCCATGTCGAGGTCCATTTAGGCCTCAAAGCACAACCCGGATTCCACCATATGCTGGTCAAGGGCGTGGCAGGATTGCCGATAGGCCCACCTATCATTGAGCATATAGACCACCCCTAGTGTTTAGGGTATTGGTTGGTGAGAGGTCTCCTGCTCTCACCCCAGCTCTAGCCCCCATAGTAGATGAGGTTGTCGTTGCTTCCCAAAAGGAAGCAATTGACACTGTAGGTGACATTGTGGTTGCCACCACTAGGATATCTAATGATCATGTAGGTCAGTATTTTGATATTCAGACATTCCCCTATCCATCATTTTAGCACAAAGGACCACCATGATCCTTTTGGCTAGCCTTGGTTTATCCCTACTTCCTCCACCCACAAGCCTTGATGACTTACATAGAGATATGTCACTTCATACCTCTGATTTTTGCTGGGGCGACCTTGCGCAGGTATATTCCACATTGCATCGGCTGGAATGGATCTCAGATAGAGAAGGTTAGGAGAGATCATTTGAGACATAGAGGTTGTTCACTTCCAGGATCCCATCACTCTCAGCCGAGCACTAGTGCACATCATAATCCACCTACAGTTCATATGGTAGCTGCATAGACTATGGGTTTTACCGATATGTTGATTGGTTCTGGTTCATCATCGCTGATGCCATCTCACCTTCATAGTCCTCTACATTCATCATTTCTAGCACGACATGGGATAGATCAGATGGATGCAATTTTGGACTGTCGCTGATCGCTTGGTGGATATGGTGGAGGTTTCAGATTTACTTAGGCTTCATCCGACATCGATGATGTGTATGTATGTGTATGTGCATGTTTAAATTTTTCATTATTTTTAAATTTCTTTTTAACTAGATATTCATTTAAGTTGATATATATGTGTGTATATATATTGTTATAGGTGGACATATCTCATATCACTCCTAGCCTTGGTCCAAATCGTGTGCATGATCGATGTGACTCTGTGGATGAATCTGCTATCAGTGGACATGTGAGTTTTCATAAAATATATATTTATGTATGCATAGATAAATACAAGTTCTAGATTGATATTTAAAAATACAAGTTCATTTAAAAATAACTTTCATAAAATTTATTTAATAAAAATTATATGTATTTAACACATCTTGTACACAATTTTATTTGCAGGGCTCAGCACATCCATCAGGACTATTCTCATTCAGATGGCCATTCGTCTAGGGTCGACATTCATATTAGGCCATGAATTCTAGATTTATGATCTTTACCACATGTGTATTTGATATTTGATGATCTTTTAAAATAGTATTTGATATTTGATGATTCTTAACTTACACTTGCTTATATGATATACATACATTTGCTTATTTGATCTTTAATTTACATTCACTTTATGATATATGTACATATATTTTCTTATATGATATATACATACATTTGCCTCTTTGCTTATAATATGTGTTATGTTTATATGTATTCAATCCCTACATATATGTACATGTGTTTGCTTATGGTTTAAACATGTTTACACATAATATATGTATGCGATTGCTTTAAATATTCAATACATACATGTTTTATTTTTTTATGACCTCTTACAACTTACATTTCCTTATATTCAATATACATTTGATCTCTAGTACAATTTTAGGGAAAATCAATGCCATTTTATAATTAAGTTCATTCATGTTGATCATAATAAATATTTTTAAAAAAATGACTTAAGCAACATGAACCATTGAGTTGAGAACAAGATATAATCTTTTGACAAGTAACTTGAAATTCAATTCAAATGTAATTTTAAGAAAATTCAATTCAAATTATATCGAGCTATTATACGTTTTTGACAAGTTGAAACTAATCCAAATATTTAATTAAGAAAATTTAATTCAAATTATACCTCATTATACATTTTCGACAACTAACTTGAAATTAAATTCAAAATATAATTAAGAAAATTCAATTCAAATTATTATAATTCTAATATTTATATTATTTTTGTATACTTACCACAAAATTTAAAATTACTAGATATGTTGTGCATACCTATGAATTAAATAACAACAAACTCCACAATGAAATAACTTGTTTGTTTACTACTTGATTCATTTAAACTAGGATCTAGTTATTCCATGTACACTTGAATAATTTTGATTCACTTGTCAGAGCGCGGATTTTGGAGAAGAAGTTTTGCACATTTATCAAGGAGGCAAATATTCGAGCTCAACAACTTTTCATTTTTATCAATCAAGGCAAAATTTGGAGGATAATTTAACTAATTTGGTAGAGGAATTGTTTAGAGTCATCTTTAAGTTGAAGAAGAAAATGGGACAACAAAGAAAAAGAAAAAATGCATCTCAACAAAAATTGTCAAAAGAAGAAGAACAAAAGAGGCGTGATCAAAACTTGGAAAATTATCATAGAAAGAAACAAGGTACATGCCTTTTTCTTCTCTCTCTCACTCTCAAGTGTGTGTTTAGGACTTTTACTTTGAAGGTTTCTAACCATCATTGCACTTGAATGAATATAAATACTTTTAAATATCCTCAAGTCATCTTGGTCATGCAAGTTGCAATGTTTATATGATCCTTAACTCCAATTCCTTAAGCCAATACTTTTTGTTTCAATATTTGTGTTTTGTGTCTTTCATATTTTATTTTCATCACTTCAATGTTCTCAAATTATTTTTATGTTTTATGCTCTAGGGATTCCTCAAGCTGGAGTCGAGCCAAATCTAGATATTGGATCAAACGAATCCGTTGAAGAACACATGGACCTTGAAGTTAGGGAGGAGACCTGGAAGTTCAAACATTGCTTGTTGGAGAGGGGTCAAAATCACTTCCTTCTACTGGTATGGATGAGCATATAAAAATAGCACAAACTTCTCTCACTTATAGCTCATCATGTTTTATCAATTTGTTTGCAAGTGCATAAATAAACTTCACTTATATATTTAACATCATCTCTCACTTTTGTTTGCAAAATATTTTGTGACACATGTAGGAAGGGCTCAACAAGCAAGAAGTTTTCATGCTCAAGTCGAGCCAAATCTAGACATTGGATCAAATGAATCCACTCAAGAATGCATGGTCCTTGAAGATAGGGAGGAGGCACAAGTTCAAACAATGCATGTTGGAGAGGGGTCGAGATCACTTCCTCCTATTGGTATGGATGAGCATATAAAACTAGCTGAGAAGGTGGGGAAACAAATTTCTCATAGAAATTTAGATCATTTACTTGAAATGGATATGGAGAAACTCAAATATTATGCCAATCATCCTTATAATAAGAGAAAGAGGTCAATGACTAAATTTGTAAATGGAATGATCAATCATCTTGATACACTTGGAAAAACCCAATTGTTATCACGTTTACTTCTTCATGATGAGCTCAAAGAGTCATTACAATTGTTGGGTGTCCATTCATCATCGAATAAGAAGAAACACACACATGGGATTACAAAAGGATATTGTTCAAAATGTTAAAAAGGGTTTATATTCCATTAAAGGATCTCGAATCATGGATAAGGCCACTACAAAGTAAGGGTGATGTTGACATCTATTGTACATCAAGATATAGCAAGAAAAAGAAAATGTCAAGACTTTCAACCGAACTTGCCGGTGTAGTAGGAACCACATTGATAAATATAAGAAAAAGAGAAAGTTTTTGGATGAGAGTTTAGAAGGAAATTGGGCAATTATGTGTAGAGCTCCCCGTTCTGACAGGATTGAAGATGTTTTTAGGAACTTGGTCTCAAGCTTTTGGCATGATCAGACTCGTCCATCATCAAATACTAGAGATGTTATGAGATACAAGATTGGACCTAGTATTTATGAAAATCATATCAAACATTGGCTAGACATAACACAATTTGAGATGTATATGAACTTTTGTAATGCATATCCTCATATAAAGATTGAGCAAACAATGTTTCAAAGGTTAAAGCCATATTATGTGAAGATAAACAAGTTTTTTGAAACTTGTTGTTGTCGTTATCATATTGAATTTGATCTCTACTATCAGGTGTTTCGAAAGATGAGAGAAGAAAGATGTGGGTTTCAAAATGCACCTCCTAAACATGCAAGTTTATTCATAAAGTCTATATTATGTGATCATGAAAATGGACCTCAAATAAACTACATAAAAGGAATTTGTGAGATGTGGAAATTTGGCTAAATTTCCTTCAAGAATTGAGGATATTGACCTAACAAAGATAGTGTAAATGAGGATATCTTAGAAACCCAACTGAGGTATCTAAGTTCCCCTCAAAAATGAGCTATTCATCAAATATAATTTTAATATGTTTTGATTATATTATCTATCTATTTTTTAAGTTTAGATATAATATAGGTTTTTCACTGAAAACAAACTCGCTTCAAGCATCAACCGAAAAATAGAAGATTATCAAAAAAAAAAAAAATTAAAAATATTAGTGCACCAAATATTGGAGTCCTTTGATCCAAAAAAAAAAAAAAAATCTCGACACATACAGTAAAAGTTTTGCGTTATACGGTCATGTTATGTCTAAATTATAATTGATTTGACTTTGAAACTTGATTAAAGAAAAAAATATTTAATATAAAACTATCTAACTAAGTGGAAGCACTAGATATCAGAGTTACAAATCTAAATTTGAAAGAATTGGAATTCTATCTTTCAAGGGAAAAAAGTTATGCATTATACAGTGTGTGTCACTTTAAAAATGTTGTTTTTTCCAAAAACCACTTTTCGCAAGGGAGATGGAAAGAAAGTGCACCGATTCCCAAAAAAATTGAAAAATATTTTAGAATCTACGCACAAAATACGACAAGACTCTCTAGCTTTTACTTCATCTTCAACACCTCACGCTTTTAATCACTATAAAGCCCACGCGAAATTTTGTTAAAAAATATTAGTGCCTGGGCCGGGCCTAAAAATTGTGTAAACCACTCATTGTGGATCGCCTATTTATATTGATTGAATTTGTAAATGCTTATATCATTTTAACATTTTATAGAGATATATATAATCATTTGATCATGATGATGGTTTATTTGTGTCTATCATTATTATAAATGTGGGGTGCCCTAAGGTAGATGATATGGATTATCATGGCCCGTGTTATTAATGGTTTTACGTTTACGAACATGGAGCTGTGAATATCAAAGATGAAGTTAATGATCCTATGGAAAAAGATGATCATGCGCTAGAAAACATAGTTGAAGATGATGGTACGAATACATTGATCCATGACACATTTAGTGGTAGAGTTGATCAGGATGATCAAGATGACTTTGATGATGTTCATGATTTACACTTGAGAAGGCATACGAGCCCCTTTATGAAGGCTCCCAAACAACTCTTCTCTCTACTGTATTGTTGTTGATGAACTTGAAGGTTATGAATGATTTATCAAACATAACAATCTCATGGATGTTAAGGTATGTCATATATGTCATATTTTTTCATCTATTTTAATTGTTGTTAGTTCATCACTAGTAAATAAATGATGAAATATGTACCACTAATATTCTTTATATGAACAAATTATTTTTTGTTGTAGATTGATTGGTGAATTTTTGTTACCACCATCAAATATTTTACCTCGCTCATACCGAGATTTATGTGCCATTATGAAAGATATAGGAATGGAGTATCAAGCAATAGATGCATGTCCCAATGATTATATTATATATCATAAACAATAGGAATTTGCAACAGAATGCTTGGAATGTCATATCAGTAGATATCAAACAGATCAGCTAACAAAAAAGGTGTCTTGCAAGGTTCTTCATTATATTCCCATTATTCCACGTATGCAATGATTATTTGGGTGTGAAAGCTTAGCGCAATTTATGGATTACCATGCATGGAAAAGACATTCTTTGAATTCTTTGAATTCTTGTGGATGGTTCTGCATTTAGAGACATGGAGGAAAAATGGCCACAGTTAAGAACCTCGCATCTCGCCATTGGGAGCGCATAATGTCAATCCTTCGGTAGATGAAATCTATTTTACCTCGCTGGCCTATTTTTTTATCAACAATAACATTCTCCATGGATGTCAATAAAAGAGAGAGCACATAATGTTGTCAACGCATTGTTCCGCGTGATTGCTACATCAATTTTATTTAACGTAGCAAAGATCTCATTGTTCTTATTTTTGCATATTAATTCTATATTTTTTCATTCAATACTTCAATTTATATATATTGGTAAGAAACGGTTATAATAATTATGTAATGTTTATGTTCACCAACTGTGCAGTTAATGCTTAAAGATAATAACGATATATCGCCCTTATATCGATGAGCTACTAAACTTATGGATTGGCGTCACTATGTATGACATCTCCAGACCAATAGGACAAAGACAATTTCAATTCCATGCAATGCTTGTATGGACAATTCATGATGCCCCAGGGCTAACACATTTTTGTGGTATGTTATAATGTTCGACTACACTTTAACAATATTTAATTTGATGAAGTAGATATCATGCATGTTTTTAAAATAATCTATTCATTATATATAATTAAACAAATTGACATATTTAATCCAATTATATATCATCTTGTAGGTCTTTAAACAAAGGAAAAATCTGCATGTCCAATTTGTGGTCCAAAAATGAAATCTCGTCGTTCAACAAGTTTAGGAAAGCAGGTGTTTGATGAGTATAGGAACTTCCTCCATAGAAATCATAACTATCGAACTACTGAAAAATATATTTTCAATGGGAAAGAGGAGACTACATCAAAACCACGAAGAATGACACCTCGCCTATGGAAGTTGGAATATAATAGAATTAATCATCAAAGTTATACATCGGATCAAATTGTTTGTCTATCATATATGATATGTTTTGAATTTATATTTTTATATTGTGTTGTGTTTACTCATGTTGTAATTGACAATGATTGTCGTTGTTAATTTTTTTAACTTATATGCTTCATGAAGGTCATCAAGGCATTAATGGTTAGCTTCCACAGGGATTGAAAAGTTATCCTAGACAATTTAGTAGGTTGCCCTACTATGAGGAACTACAAATTGTGCATTTGTTTGATACAATGCATATCGAAAAGAATATAACAAAAATGCTATGGAAAATATTGGATGGAAGGCATGACAAAAAAAAAATGTAAAAATTTGTAGTGATGTTCAGGAAGCCAATCATGCAATAAAAATTTTCATTCAATTAAATAGCGATGGAGACCAAATTAATATAAGTGCCCTTCCTTGGTTATCAACAGAGCGGCAAAGCAATGCTATATAATAAGTCATACGAAAAATTTGATTTCCCACTAGATTTGCTGCGAACATAAATAATATAATAACAAAGAAAGGTGAATCTGGGTCAGGGATGAAAACACATGATTATAATACCTTCATTAAGGTAATTATTCTAGTATATTATATAGACTTTTATAATGCATGTAATTTTCAGTGTATTGTGTTTACTACTTTTAGAAAAATAATGAAAAAATCATTTTATAATTGTTGCAGTACATTCTACCTCTATCTCTCCCAGACAACTTTGACAACAATGTCAAACAAGTTATATATGATCTTGGAAAATACATGAGGTAAGTAGTGAGATTTGTTCAATTTGTTGTATACATCTTGTAATTTCCATTTTTTTTACTTGTTATGTAATATACTGTATATTTTTGTTAAATCTCGTTAATATATGGGTATGTGCAGGATCATGGTATGCCAAACAAGCCCTTAAGTGGCAATGAAAATTTAGAACAATTAGAGTTAGGCAACTTGATGTAAAAATTTGAATAAGTTATCTATATTATTTCAAAAACATGTAAGAATAGATTCTGTGGGAAATTGAATGTAGTTTATAAACTACTAGGTTTA
>VDFB02179478.1:0-36581 GCA_007258455.2 Sequoia sempervirens
TCCTCAAGGAAAAAATCACTACATAAGGTGGTATAAGTGGAAAAATGGTTAGAAGAATCTCCTTTCCCCCATATTTCTCAAACCTAGGAATCTCTATACCTTGTGGTATCGGTGTTCTCAATATCTCCAAGGATAAGGGATTGATTTTGACATAGTATGTAGGTTGGCCATTTTGATTTTGGTTTATGGTGGAAATTTTCTTTTGAAGGGATGAAACATTTTGCAAGAGTTGGTTAAGGATGGTGTCATTGGTTGTATTTTGAGATGGTGGTGAATATGGTGGAGGTGTATGTGTGTTTGAGGGAGCAGTGAATGGAATACTTATGGGAGGTAAAGTGGTAGGAGATATGACATGAGATGCCACAAAGGTACTAGGATTGTTAGCATATATACCCAAGGTAGGAAAGACATTGCTAGTAGGTTGCATCGTTGTTGTAACTTGAGGGTTGGTATAGGTGGGAATAGAGGCAATGGTTGTAGGAGGAGGAATTTGGGTTCCTCCTTGACTTTGGAATTTTTTTAGAGGTTGAGCACAAGTAGTCTTTGAGGTAATATGTTTTCCAAAAATTTGAGCTAGGTTACGTACAAGGTCCACTCCTTCACTTTCAATAATGTGATGTATGATATCTATTGTAGGAATAGCAGTGTTGGAAATGTTTTCAGTACTCACTTGATATTATAGGTTTGCTGCTCTTTATAGATTTAGTTATGTTTTGCTTATAGAGAACCTATAGCCATTGTTTCAATGCTTTCATACTACTTGAAGGTAAATGATTGTGCTTGTTATGGTCAGAGACCTAGTGAACTAAATATGACCTGTGGTGAAAACTAGATATTACCCAAGATCCATGGCAGTGTGCTATACATTAGGACGCAAGTCTCAAACTATGTCTCACTATATTATTAACTTAATGGACACTAGTTGTAAGCTCATGCAAAGGACAATCAATGAATGCATGATAAATGCAATGAACACAAGATAAATGATATTCTTTAATTCTAATTCTTATGTTTACAAATGCACCAAATTAAGCTAGATCTAATGAAATGAATGAAATAGAAACTAAGTAAACTAAAACATAAATCTAACAACAACAAATAGAAGCACAAAAATAGGGGTTTTAATGCTGGAAAATGCAGTTTCAGGTTTGACACCAGACTAAATCACCCAGAGGAGAGCGTATGAGTCCCAGTTAGAGTTTACACACTAAATTCGAGTAAATTGAGTGAATGTTGAGGTTTAATGCAAAGTTAATGTACACTAGATCTAGGACTAAAATGCACTCCAAATCAGAAATAAGGTGTCCAAAGGATAGGTTCACCAAAATGAAACAAAGAAAATATAAGGTGTATAATTTTCCTTTTAGGAGATGAAACACACAAGGGGGACCCTATTTTTCTCTATTTCATTCAAGGAAACCAAGATTCCTCAACCAATTGACTTGATTGAGGAATGGGATAGGGTTAGGATGGTTTCCTAGGGTGTGATTAAATACTAAAGGGGTTCACCACTAACAAAAGCTTATAAAGAAAGAGATGCAAATGATATGCAAATGTAACACTATATAACCTAGGAAGTACAACTCAAAATAAAAAAAGATGAACAAAAATGAATAAGTGCACACAGAAGCTGAAGATGCTCAAGAAATGAGTCTATAATCCTAAATTATGACTTTTTAGGCTTTGCCAGGACTCATACCCTAGATTGAGCAATTTAGTCGGTTTGGGGTTGAGCTGGTCAGGCTCTACGGTAAGCAAGATCACAAAAAATAATAGAAAATTGGTATATTGGGACTCACTATGCGGGTGGTGATTTACTCCAGGTAACTAGGGTTGATATTACCGTGAGTTGAGTATCCTCTGGTGGTCTCTATAAATTTTCCTACTTGATCATGAGTTTGGAAACTGCAATTTCAACTTTTAGGTGACAATCTTGCAAGAAGGTGGCAAATTTGACGCTTTCCAATCTTTCTCTTCAATGGATCTTCAACCTAGTATGCAATCACACATAAAGAGGGAAAAATATTTGTTTTGTTAGTGGATGGGGTTTCATGGTCAAACCTCATTTGTTAATCAAACCTTGAAATGAAATCCAAATAGAATGAAGGAATGATGAATGAACAAATATGCTATGTTGCAACACGAAACAACAGCAACAAGGTTGAACATATGTGAGATGACTAGCATGAATGTAGATCTTAACTCTTGAATGAAGGCTATGGATCTTGACTTGAATGCTTGCTTGAATCATAAGAACCTACATCACAGATGTTAGCTCAAAAACACACATGATGCATGCTGACTTTGACATGATGCTTGATTCTTGAATGTAGCACCAAAATACTTGATAATCAGCTCTTGAATTCTCTTGTAAACTCTCTTGATCAAATTTTCTATAGTGCTTGAATACTTGAAAGCTTAGGTGGCTTGTAAACTTGCTAGGAGAAAATATGTGAATTAACCTTGTATTTATACTTGTTTATGACAAATTTCCAAAAATTACAACACTACAAGCCGACATAAGATCTAGGAGAATAAAATCCTTCCAAGAATTTGAATTTAAAATAGGTCCAAGCTAAGCGAGACTTGAATACGCTAGTTGTGGCGTATGAGTCCTAGTAGGCTAAGCTTGGGACACAAATTTCAAGAAAAGTTATGTTTAATGCCAAATTCAAGTTCATGCCCTGAAACTTAGGTGGGACCCATATGCCCAAGGTGGTGTATGAGTCCTAGATCACTAAATATGGAACACACAATCCAAAAACATTAAATTATGATTAGTCATTAGATATGTGTTAGGATTATCCTCAGAGAAATGCATTAAATAAGGCTTGTGGATGCAAAATAGGACCAAATAAGGCATAAAGAAGCCCAATTTTACCAGGGAGGGCCCAAACAAGTGTGAAAATGTAGAGGGATACATTTTTATACACTACAAGTTTAAAATAATATACATTAAAAAAATGACAATGATTGCATTGAACATTAATAATGGTGGGTAAAGATTTGTGGGAAACTACAAAATAAGTATAATAATTGCAAATGAAACTTTGGAAAACTACATAAATTTTAAACTAATGAACATTAAAAACATGAAAATGATTGAATTGAATATTAAAAATGGTGAGTGGAGGTTTGAGGTTAAGGGGTAGTGCCCCTTGTAATGGTCTAGGGGCAAAGCCCCTAGTAGGGTCTATCGTGCCCCTCCCTACACATTTCTATTAAATATTATGCCTACCAATTCCATCGTAGGTCATAAATTGAAGATATTAGAGAGGTTATAGAAAGATTAGGTCCATTTTAATATTTGAAAATGAACTTGGGTAGACATTAAAGACATTCATAGGTTCAAGTTTAAGGAAGATTATAACAAAAAAAATCAAGACAAGGCCCATTCTGAGAATTATTCATAAAATTATAAAGCTGAATATTATAATAAAATTCATAATTTTATATAAAGTAATATTTACAAATAGTATACAATTGTTATTTTCCGTTAGGATTATTGTTTAAGGAAAAAATAAGAATTGTTCTAGAAAGGGACATTAAAATTGGTATCAAAGCACAACAATCTTGCCACCTCGAGGGTCTAAAATTCTAAATCTAGTTAATGTAGTGGAGCCAAAGGGCTCAAAGGGCTTTGGAAAGAGAAAAATAATAGAGGCAACAATATAAAAGGGAAATAAGAAATTAGTGGTAAAACCAAGATGATCAATTAAGATGAGTACAAGACGTTTATGAAACAAATGACTAAAAAGCACAAACAAATGATGAAACAACATGAGGAAACTAGTCAATTACCATCTGAATGAAGCAAAATATGAATAATTCTCACAGACACACACAAAACAATGGAATAGAAGGTAGTGACACTAATTGGAATAAAGTAACCATAAATAAACAATAAAAGTGGATCAACACCACCTCCTAGTCAACCCACATTTCTTCCAAGAATAAAACCACCTTAAGAAGAAGAATTAAATCAAGAAGCATTTGAGGCCTGCATAGATGAATATTCAAGGATTGATCACAATGTTAGATGTGATACTCCATTTATAAAAAATTTCAATGCTAGGAAAGGTTATAGGAGAAGACAAACCATGCCACAAGGTAATAAAGATTAAGCAAGATGACACTTCCCACATTTGGTGGTTCAAGAAGAGTCAATGAGAGCTTGGGTCCAAAAATTGGACACATATCTCTCACTAGTCCTATGATGGAAGAGGAAGCCATTAAGTTTGCTATTATTCATTTGGATGGAATTGCACATGAGTGGTGGCATAATGGAATTTATAAGAAAAAATTTACAACTGAGGGTAGTAACAAATAAACATCAAAGGACCTTTGTAATAATGCATGTAAAACACATAATTAAACAAGTTCAACATCTTAATATATATATATATATATATATGAACACACAAACACGCACACAATGCATATATGAAAAAATATGTGTGTGTGTGTATGTTGATTTATGAACACTAAAATATATATATGTGAATGACATTGTATACCTGGATATATTCAAGAATTCTCATCATCCCTAGATATATGAGGAATGTGCAAAGGATGCCAATCAATTCTTTGTAGTATGGAGAGGATATTAGCAGAGGAGAACAATTGTGAATGCTGTTGGTTATTTTTCCTTTTATTTAGTAATTTGAATATGACAATTCAATGCATTTAATTTGGCTGTTATGTTTCAAATTTGAATTTGTTTAGGGAAGATCTGATCATTTGAATTTGTAGATACTAGTTACATAGGTTTTTTATGATGAATTGACTAAATTTTGTATTATATTTAGATTTGATGTTTATTAAGGGAGCCTTTCACGAGTATTTATTTGTGCAGGAACCTACAGGGAATGGAGTTAATACATGTAGCTTACAAAGAGAGTGTTGAAGAATGTGCATTTTACATCCCATAAAGTTGATAGGAGTTTGTCATTATGTCATTTGAAACACCATTAAGTGTGCATACATATTTATTAATATAATATGTATTGAGGGTGGCACCTTTTGCAAGGGGGTATTTGTAATAATAATTTTTTTTAATGAATTGTAAAGAATCTTTTTTGTGTGCAACTAGACTTGTGTTGAAAATGCATGTGTAGTTGACTACCTACATTGGTCAACTACACATTAACTTGTGTACATGTATTGGTGCTTTTGAAAAACATATCTCTCACTTAGTCGTGTGATGGAAGAGGAAGCCATTAAGTTTACTACTCTTCATTTGGATGGAATTGCACATGAGAGGGGGCACTACTTCAACCATGCTCATTCATTGCAATAACCTATATTATACTTATAAATAATATTAGAAAAAATCAAAAAACATTTACATTTGCACAATATTAGATATAAAATGATGATTTAATATTATTTATAGTTGATTTTCAATGTATTACATTATGGATTTTATTAATCTTCGCCATTATAAATTCCTAAATAACCAACCTATAGGAAAGTAATTAATTATTTAATAATAACAATAATAAACTATTAAAAAACTACAAGTCACTAAGGTGACTTTATTACCATAAACCTTAATATTTCAATACCCCCCTTAAGGTTTGCATTCCACACAATAAAACATGATGATTGAAATAAATAGATATTCTTTAGAAGCTTTTTCTTTGAAAAAAAGTGAACCAAGTGTAACTCCATCAAGTTGTCTCATAACCCTCAAAAAGGTGTGATCGTCAAGTTGAATTCTCGAGTTCCCAGATTACCACCTCCGTGAACTCTTGAATCACATATCTCCTAAATTATTAGACAATAATCCATTTCTCTATCAAGTTATCGCATGACCCTCATAAGGTTATAATTCACCAGATCCACAAAATCCCAAACTACATGGGAAGAATCCATAGTGAGTTCACCAAATCCCAACCTGCATTAAAAAATAAAACTTCACAATATATAAATTCTTTAATTCTACTAGGATAAAAAAGGAAAACAAAATAACATATTTTTCTCATACAAGGCACCATCTCTAAGTGAGAAGTTGACTTGCGATGATGAAAAACCTCCAAACTCCCATACCTATAGCCTCTAATGTGATCCTATTACACTTTATCTATTTGATGTCACATTTGAATCTTTGGAGGCATTGTCAATTGTAACAAAGATAGCCCTAAAAGTCCAAACATAAGATAGCATGATAAAAAAAATCATTTCAATCGAAAATACATCCATACCTTTAAAACTTTCTTATAACTTCAATTATAAAATAAACTACATTGCCTTTTCTCCAATCATACTACACACTCTCCAATAACATTAATAATCTTAATACTTTTTTATTAAAACAACTTTTATTGTTTCACATAAAATTTCCTTACCTTATATCTCCAAATAGTCTTATAGACTTTGATTGCATAGGAAGAGAATAACTTTAACTGAGTTTCCCCCTTTAAAAAAATCTAATTTTACATAACATCTTTACCACCTTTCATATGCTTGCAAATTGTTTGCATAAAATTTTGACGAACCCTCTTAAATATTAATATAAGTTTTTTCAAAAGATGCTCTAAATAGTCAGTTTTTTTGGAAATCTCATGCTTTATGTAAATTAATCACCAAAATTAATTAAGTGATCACTTTAAAATAAACAACCCTATAATAGATTACACAATAATAGCCAAGAATAATTAGTAGCCATTTATACACAATGAGGATGTTAACTTCACGAGTAGAGATTGAACAACAAACTCTGAAACACAATATTTTTTTAATGATTTTTCTTGTATATCGCTAAATATTGTTACTAGATATTGATTCCCTTTTTGCAAGCATTTTCCCCTTCTTTATTTATTTGTGATTCATGATTTACAACTTAATGTGAAGAAATATTTGTTGAATTCCATGGGTATCACTTGCAATGCCCATATTAGTAGAGGCACATTTAAAATAATAATGAAAAAAAACAAAAAATGCAAAATGTAGGTTACATTTCTATGTTGCTATTATAATCTAAAAATTTAAGCAACTGTTTCTAGTAAAAAAAGAAAGAGGAAAGGCATGATTAAATGTTTTATTAGATAGAGTGATCTGCACTCTCAATCATTTTCTTAACAATTAAATGCATTTTTAAATTTTCCTTATGAAAAATTTCTCTTATTCATGTAGTGCTTTTTTTACATTTAATTATTTGAGTCATATCTTTTGATACCATATTGGAAAAATAAACAAGCATTTGCATTTGCAAATATTAAATATAAAATGATGATAATATTTTTGAGAGTTGATTTTTAATGTATTACATTATGAATTTTATAAAGACTCTTCATTATAATTTCCCCAATAACCAACCTACATGAAAGTAATTAATTATTTAATAGCAATAATAAACTATTAAAAAACTACAAGTCACTAAGTTGACTTTATTACCATAAACCTTAATATTTGAACAAATAAGATTTCAATTTAAAATTATTATATAACGAAACCCTAATATAATAGAGAAATAATTGGCATAAGTTTTTCATAGTTTATATTGTATAATTTATAAGAATTCTTTTACAAAAAATTGTAATAAATATTTTTTGAATCAACATTTTATATTGCACTCGCTAATCCATCATTAGGACTTGTCCTCTTCATGATGATGAAGATATTGATTCAAAAAGGATACATAATTGCTTCTAAAAGCATTCATGTAAATAAAATAGAGAAAGGTAACCATCAACTTCCATTCTATTTGATAACTACCATAAACTATTTGTGCAACTTTACCCAACATGTATCTTGTTGAAGATGCGTATTGAAATTAACTAAGACTTGTTATCAAAATAGAGTGGACAACAATCCTCAAAGATATTGATAATATTTATTAACATCTTTTTGGGTATGTGCAGGATCATCATGGAAAAAATAGGCCCTTAAGTGGCAAAAAATTTAGAAAAATCAGAGTTAGGCAACTTGATGTAAAAATTTGAATATGTTATCTATATTATTTCAAAAAGATGTAAAAATAGAATCTGTAGAAAATTGAATGTAGTTTCTAAACTAGTAGGTTTACATTTAAAAAAAAATAGTATTGGTGAAAATTTGAAATTTCAATCGGTGGTACTTAAATTTTGGAAAAAATGAAGTAGGTATACATTACCTAACCATAATAAAATGATAATTATTTTTCATAAAATTTTAGATATAAGTAGAGGACTCATGCCCAAATGTGATGCATATTTTTTTGTAATTTTTTTCCAAGTAAATAATTAATTATGATTTTTTTATTACAACTTTTTAAAAAATATAAAAACTTGTATGTCTAACCACCTTAACTTGGTAAAAATTCATGAAATTCAATTTTTCTTTTTTCAATCCTATAGTATGCGAAGTATAGAATGTGACACATCTTTTGGATTCAAAAAATGTGGTACCGCTTGAAAGCTATAGATATGTTTCAATCAGCCTATCAATCAGGACTTTAGTCGTAATTTGAATAGAAAATGAATAATAATTACTTATTAAATTCAAAGTAAAGCATAATTTATATCGGTGGAAATCTGAGAATCTCCTTTAAAAACCCTTTTCGTTTCATCAATTTTGGGTAAAAAAATAGTCATCAGCCACATACCTATCATATTGCCACTTTTTAGCCCATCATGATCCTGCACATGCCCTTTCTCTCATTGTTGATAAGGATGGGGTTGACTATATATTTTTGGAGAAGCCCACCACTATCAGAATGATCTTATTATTAGTCATGACTCTCACAACTCATCATTGATACCTCATTAGATTTACTTAATCCTTAGCAGGAGTCCTCATCTACTCAAACTTGAGCTCCTCTACCTACTTGTGTGTTGAAAGTTTCTATCATTCAGAGACAATATACAATTGAGGACATTACAATATATTGGAGTTCCTCAAATTGGACCCTTTGTTGTTTACATTAGGTGGTTTTCCATGCGTCTTGTGCTCATAATGGGCCCACCTTGAAAAATATATATAGATATATGGAGAGAGAGGGGGGAGAGGGAGAAAGAGAGGGGAAACAAGAAATTTACATATAGAGAAATAAGTTTTATTCTAAATTCACAATAATTATCTTTTTGAGGTGATAAATAACACATTTATGAGTCATTAGGATCATTAAATTTTAACTTGTAGAGATATATAGAAAGAAAGAGGGGGAGATAAAAAGACATATAGGTAGAGAGATAAGGAAGGAGAGGCAAATAGAGTTAAACAAAAAGAGAGACAAAGAGTTAAGGAGAAAGAGAAAGATAGTTGAGATCTAATCTAAATCCACTATGATTATTTTTGAGGCAATTTTTGTGTGTTGTTATTGTTTAAGGAATTGATGATAAATGACACATTTGTGATTCATGAAGGTGAAGGCATAAACAAAGACAAACCAAAACATTGAACAAAACCATATGCACAAAGGCTACAAATCTATTTTCTTGATAATAATAAGTTACATATACCTATTTATATAGAGGTATAAAACAGATCTAAAGGCTGTTAAAAATAGAAATTTATCCCAACAATAATCATGCAATGAAGATTCTAAAACTACACAGTGTCATGCAAATTATTTTGAATGCAAACATGTAGTCTATCTTAATTTATGCAAAACTAGACAATAGTTTATATTCCCTAATTTTCTCCTTCGCTTCAACATTTTTAATACCCAAATTTTGTTTTAAAAAATTATCCTTTTGCAAATTCCTTTGTCAACTTCCTTATGTTCTTCAACCTTAGGCAACCCATAAACTAATGCTTTTGATGTTAGAATCTTCAAACTATTAAAATTCAAATGCCCATACCTGAGATGCCACAACAAAATTTTTTTCTCATATACAATATTAGCAAGATTGTTGCTATGTTCTCCAAACTTCAATGGGAACATCCTACTCTTTGACATAGGCACAAGTGTAACCACCTTATTACCTTGATTCTTATTGTTGGTGCAAATAGGTGTTTTACCTATCTAGGTCCTAGGAAGGAATCTTTCTAGTTAAGTATTAGTTGTCACTTATCTTTTCTAGTTGGAATTAATTTAATGCTTATATCCTCGGTTGTTATGATAAATAGTTGTCTCATGTGATAGGATTAAGACACTTTTCATGATCTTGTCTAATCCTATCCTTCACCTTGCCTATATAAGCAAGACATCATTTGTACATTGCTATATTAATTTTGGCTACATCATACTCATTTTGGAATTCTTGTATCCTTAATCATATTGTGAAGCATTTTTGCATTGGTCATTTTCATTTTTGGCTTGTATAAATGTTTTTTAGTTTTGGGTGCACCTGCGCTCAAGTAGAATTATCGGAAAGATGCGCAATGCACCACGTGGTGGCTGCGCAACTTTCATCTTTCATCTTCCTTTCAGGAGAGAGTTCGGGACACGTGTTGACTTGTCAAAAATTTTCTTGGGAGCTATATTCATGAGCTTGAAAGTTTCCGCCTTGTTGACACGTCAACTCTTCTCAGGGAGAAGATTGCATCTCCTACGAAGTGATATGTTTGGGGAGTTTGTCAGAGTTGGCTGGCCTGTTTTCTTTTCTTGGTTTTAGGGATGGAGGTTTTGAGTCGGTACCTTGAGGTGATGTGATCGGTCAATTGGACCTTTTTCCAGGCTGTTGTTTCTAGGATTTGATCGTTTACGGGCCTCTATCTTTGCTAAATATAAAAAAAACATCAATGCGACAACTAATAATTGATGAGAAAAGATCACTATGACCTAACCAAAGATCTATGATTGAAACATGTGCCATTAACTGTCAACACCTAGCAGTATTGATTTTTGTGTTGAGGCGATGTGTTTCCTTTTGTAGCTATGGGGCTGACGAAAACACAATGGGGAGTTAATTCAGAATTATAATTCTTTGTTTAAAGAAAAGTTTCTTTAACTTTCTTAGGGTTTTAAATTATTTTCAGAAAAAGCTGAACTTCCTTTTCACAGCATATTATATCTATTAAAGTTTAAACTTCTTCTCGTTGGCATCCAACCTTTTTTTTAAAGTTCATTTGATATTTAAAGCATGAACTATTCAGGAGAAATTGTTGAGACTGTGCATGTATGGCCTTTTTCAAGCTTTCTTTCTTTATATTATCGTTTTGAATGAAACATTGTGTCTTGCAAGCTAATTCTAGATAATTTAAATAGTGGATTTCCATGATGTATGCTCGTATGGTAGAGTAGTGGCTTAAGAAAATTGGACTATGTCATTGGACTTCTCTATTTTTTATGAAAGTTATTGTTTTATCATGCTATGCTGTATTAGGAGGAAGATTTCATGTGATTTTTGAGATATATTCGATTTACTCACTTAAAATTCTTTATGTTTGATCGAGACATGTGAGCCTTTCCTGTGAAATATTTGAGAAATTTTGCTGACATACAAGTTAGCCTTTAATTGTTCATTCTCTTAACAATAGAAGGGTTGTAGTGATGCATGTCTAAATTATATCCCACTCATAGGAATGATTTAGGTTTAAAATGTTGTAAAGATTTGGGCGCGGTGACCGCTATGTTTTATATTTATATTTCCTTCTCTATATCAAACCCCCAAAAGTGACTTTCTCCTAATCACCGAGAGGTATTTGAGTAGGACTCAATTGTCCCCACTCATTTAGTTTCCCATAAGATTTATTGAAGGCACAAGCTTTGATGATCAAAAGTTCTTTTACATGGCATGACCCGATGGGACAGAGAATTTTGACTCACTTGATTAAAGTTAAATATTTCTTGAATCCAGGGCCTAAGGAGAATTCATTCATGGAAATTAGAGGCAGAGCATCTTCAAGAGGTCACTTCAATTTCCGATTTAACACTCCAACATAGAAAGTAGAAGGCTTACAAGTTTTGTATCACTATAAGGAGCAATAGAAGTGAGGCTAGATGTCTGAGCTCTGCAAGACATAGCTTCAAATAAGATTACATGTCAAGAATTCATAGGAACCTTTTTTCTATGGCTCATGTACCTCCCCTAACTACAAATTTCCTGCCCTTATACAGGATGAGTGCTACAACCACCACACCGGATGTATGGCACCTTTATACGCTAACACCCTCAAGGCTATTCCAAGGTTCACGGGAAGACTTCAAAACCCCTTCTGAACACCTTCAAGATATAGCAAAGGTATGTAGGGTACATAACATATCAAAAGAGAACATCGTGTTAAGACTGCTAGCTGCCTCTTTTAAGGGAAAGGCCCAAGATTGGTATCAATCTTTGGCCTTGGGTTCTATCATCTTCTAGGACTAGCTTGGAGGGCGCCTGTTCGAACGCTTCTCAGAGAAAGGAGACCGCTCCTCATTGCCACAACAACTAATTACCATCAAGAGAGCTCTGCATGAGGCCATGAGCGACTTCATCACCAAATTCCATAAGATCTGGCAAACGATCCCTGTGACTACTCGACCTCAGACCGCTATGGCATTCATGTTCTATTTGAAGGCTTTCAACCTGGATATCGCGGTCATGTTAACCTCCATGGGAGGGGATATCTTGCTCAACACATACGAGGTGGTGGTGCACGTAGAGAATAATCTAATTGATGCTAGAAAGCTTCTGCCTCGACCCCCGATGCTAGTGTTTGCAAAAATATCTAATGGTCCTCATGAAGAAGCCACTCCAAGCACTCCTGTGACACAGTTAATGTTGGTCACCCCGCAATCTATGAATGTGCATCCCACCGTTCAAGCGAGCGTGTCAGACTTTTCCTCAATGGCGACAGTTATCAGCGACATGAAGAATCTCATGCAAACTTTTGCTAATGAGTTGGTCATTATCAAATGACAACAAGCGATGCCTCCGAGGTAGACCACACAAGCCTATGGCAGAGGGAAGCCATTTTATCAACATAATCCATATCAAGGATCCTCCAAAGGAGGGGGTCAATAGACATCATCGGAAAATTAGATAGTTTCAACCACCTTTCCATTACAGATAGTTAAGGATAGCTCGAGTAAAGAGCTAGTCCCGGGCCAAAACAATTTGGTGGAAGATGAAAATGTTTGGTGCTTCTCATGCAGCGATAGTCATATGCCTTGAAATTGTCCAAGGGGAAATATGTAGCAGAGGGTAGAAGAACAAAGAAGCAAGGGCATGCTCCCAAATGCAAATGAGTATGAATCATCCGAAATGAAAAATGATCGTTTCAGAGCACAAATGCAAGGGATGTCCTTGGAGCAGGAGCTAGACATTGCACCCGACCAAGCTCTATTCTTGTGCTTAGAAGAGGAAGAGGCGGTGTTCACAAATGAAACTTCGATGACTGGTGTTCTGCAAGTGTAGTCAGATTACAACACAAGATCAAAGAGAAGGCTCACAAGAGAGTACGCATAATAAGCTTTTCCACAGCCGCATCAACTATTCCCATAGGAAAAGCAGGCTTCATCACCCATCGTTCGACCTTTCTGGTAGCCACATAACACACCATTAGCAGAGAAAGAGATGAGAAAAATGCCAAGCCCAGTTATGTCAGAACGTTTTCTTCCAAAAATGAGAAATACCATCGTTTAAGCCGAAGGCACAAATAGTGGGGATGCTTAACGTGGTGGAGCAGTTGAAGAAGGTGCCTACTCATGTGTCATTGTGGGATGTCATATCAATTCCCGAACAAAAAATGTTGCTTCAAGAAGTGTTAAAGGAAGAGGAAAAAAGTCCATAGGCGCACGCAACTCAGCCATACAATCAAAGTGGAGACAACAAATCCATGCTGCCCCCTCAGGATTTGAGAGCAACAACTTATGAAAATGATGTAGGCAATGCTAAAGAGAAAGAGGTAAGCAGAAAAAAGCCCACACCCTTATTTTTAACACTTATAGTGGGAGATAAGCTTTTGCATAATAATATGATAGATTCGGGGGCTAACACAACTATTATGCCAAAATAAGTGGTGGATGCTTTGAAACTTAATTATGAGCCCCTTGAAAAAGGAATCATGTAACTGGATGGGAAGAAGGTTTTGACTATTGGTCGAATAAAAGATCTGTCTCTGACCCTTTTCTCCTGCCCAAGCCAAATGGTCACGCAGGAAGTGGTAGTGATAGACATTCCTCCAATCTTCAGAATGTGTCTTTCAAGAGATTTCACTGCAAAGCTCAGCAGATACTTGGCACTTGACTGGTCCCACATGATATTGAGAACCAAGCACGAGGCAATGATGAAGATTCTGTCCAAATCCTTGCATCCTGAACATATTGCAGATGACACAAATCTGTGCTTTGGGGCTGTTCACACCTCTATCTCTTAGCAAGAGAGATATTGTTTAGAAATTAAGAAGATGAAGAGGATACAAGCGAGCAGACTCCCGAAGCAGAAGTGTTGCTCAATTAGTTCATTGACTCCAACCCTTTCGGTAACTGCCATGCAACAGGGCTAGACACCTATGTGATTTTCAATGATGATCAGGTCCCTCCAAAACTAATGAAGGATCAAGATGAATTCGATGATCCAGATGATAATCATTTATGGACCTTATATTTTGATGGTGCCAAATGCAAAGCTGGCTCTGGAGCGGGCATTCGATTAGTGTCTCCAATAGGATTGGAGACCCCCACTTGGCCTACCATTTGTTGGCCTGACAATTTCTGTTGCACCAAAAGATCGACCTATTAATGCCTGATACAACTTCCAGAGTTAACGGATCCATGAGAGGTGGTTAGTCCATGTCATGAATCTTGAGGGGAGTGCTGACCAACTGCCAACACCATTTTCAAATCTCATGCTCCAACATCGATGCCGAATATGAAGCTTTGGTTCATAGGTTATTTCTAGCAGAGTAGATAGGCGTGAGGAGAATACAAGCTTTCAGAGATTCAAAACTAGTGGTAAGCCAGATACGTGGACAAGCGATTGCAGAGAATACAAGGATGAGATCTTACACACATAGGGTATGGGATCTCATCGAGAGTTTCAAAGCTTTCAACATACAAGTGATGCCCCAATCACAAAACAACATTGCTGATTTGATGGCTCCTGATAGTCCACAATTTGAACCCGTTTCCAACCCAGTGAAGTAGAGCGCGGTACAAGTCATTGTCTGACCCTCAATTTCTGACAATGATCAAAATTGGCAAGTTTTGGGGAACGACATTCAAATTGTTTCTTTCATACAAAAATCAGGGATGAATCTTCCCAAAGATGTAAGGAATGGCAAGAAAATATTTTCTGTAGGTTCAAGGGATTATGAAGAACTTGATGTTGAAAGCGACAGAAAATTGAAAGTTGGAAGGGAAGTCCCTCACGAGGACAAGAAAAAGCTGAAGGATCTATGCTTTAGGTATGACCTCAGAGGGTATGACTTGGGCATAATTCAGCATACCATTGACCTGGCAGAAGGATCCAAGTCTATCCAACAAAAAAAAAGGCTATTCAACTTGAAGGTTGAAGCTTTGATGGCGTAGGAGCTCACCAAGTAGGCCAAATCAAAGATCATATGCCCTATCAAACATTCCACCTAGGTGTCAAATCTGGTCCCAGTTTGGAAAAGGAAAGGTGATATCCAACTTTGTGTTGATTTTCGGGATTTTTTTTTAGTTCTGGTTAGAAATTTTGCCAGCCTCCCAATTATTTGTCTGCCTTCCCATTTTTTAAGCCTTTTAAGGAGGGTGGAAAAGGAAACAAAGGTGGTTGACACGCATTGAGGGTAGGATGGCGGATTTCCTGTCGCGTGGATAAAGAAGGCCATCAAAATTAAATGCTGGTTTGCACTAACATTAATTATTGTATGCTTTCCCTGTACTGGCGATGGTTGTAATTTAGCACCTACCATTTATTCATTCCTGGCTTTCATTTAGTGGTCATGGTTGTAATGTAGCCAAATAGCTAATTCTGTCCAGCTTATATTATTTTCCATAAGGTATTGTCAAGTGTTCTTGTGTAGCTTTGGCTATATTGTTTCATTTTTTATTACGAAGTCTTGGGAAAAGTATTTGAATTCTCCATTGAATAGCTTCAAAAAGGTTTTGAGCACATTGTATGTGGCAACCAGTGTTCCTTATTATGTTTAATATAAAGCCTATTGTTGTAAGAATTCTTTATTGAGTATGAAACAAATAACAACTTTGTTTCCAAATAAATAACTATCTTCTCAAAATAATAAATATGAATATTTTGTTTCCCTTTTTAAATAATGTTTTATTTAATATATAATTCTTATTAAAATGAGTTCCAGGCATGGTTCATATGGTACTTAATTAGCATAACAAGGTGTTGAGAGTCAAATATTTAGCCATCAAAACTTAGAATAAACACCTTAAGGGTCAATCAAGAGCAAACACATATGGTATACACATCTATTTAGATATAGCAATCTGTATATAAATAGATATATAAATGTGTACATATATATATATATATATATGTACACATGTATATATCTATTTATATACAGATTGCTATATCTAAATAGATGTGTATACCATATTCTTGCCTCCTTACGTAACTTATCCCCTTCAAATTTATGAAGAGAGCAAACATCCAGACTGAATTTTCCCTCATTTGACTCAGTGAGGAGGCTACAAATTCAAATCTTTTGTTGCCTATAATATATTGCCTAGTTTGAAGCAAGGCATTATTATAGCCAACAAAAGGTTTGAATTCATAGCCTTCTCAACTAGTTAATTAAGGGAAAATGTAGTGTGGATGTTTGCTCTCTTGAATGCTGGATGGTATCAAAATTAATTGTTCTATGGTTTGCATGTGCTAGCGATGGTTGTAATAACAACTATCGTTTATTCATTTGTGGCTTCTGTTTTGTGGTTATGCTTGCAACATAGCCATGTATGAATGTTTTTTGTTTTCCTTTCTAAATAATGTTTTGTTTAACATATAATTCTTATTGAAATGAATTCCATTCATGGTTCATATGATCCTTAATTAGCATAACAAGATGTTGAGAGTCAAAGATTTAGTCATGGAATTTCAGAATAAAGACCTTAAGGTTCAATGAAGATGATCTTGGTAGTTTTGCTTATAATAATATGTCAGAATTCAATTATTGGAAAATAGAATGACTCAAATGTGCATATGTGTTTCTCTTGTTGGTTGATATTTTGCATTCCTCTTTTCTAGACCTTGCATTTAATACTTGTTGAAGTAGTAAAACAGTTTATGCTATTTTCCATAGGGCATTGTTGATTGTTCCTCTGTGGCCTTGAATAAATTATTTGATTTAGGGTTTCTGTGTGGTGGCGATGGTTGCAAAGTAATAAATCAGTTCATGTTCTTCTTGATAAGGCATTCTTAGCTATTTTTTGTGTGTGTTTAAGGATGGTTCTTATTTGTCTAGGCCTTAATAAGGATTTGTTAGAATGGCAGTTTGTATATTAAGTGTGAGATGAAACATTGGTCTTGCTATTGATTACAGTGGCAGACCAAAAATACATTGCCCACCATTGTAATCAATGGTGATATCGATGCTTTTTATTACACTTGATGTAGAGGTTGATGTGCATATAAATGTTGTTTGCATCTAATTTCACACAAATACATAAAAATACAATCCAACATCATGCATTGAATGCATATCTAGGAATGTGCTGTTTGGAAATATACACAGGAAAAAAGTACATGTAAAAATTTATGTACATGGGATTAGATGTAGACAATATACAATCTTCCCGCTTGCTTCAAATACACCTCTCCCCGTTAGCTTTCCTACAAAAAATTATCACATGTGACACTTTTCTTTTTCTTTTGCAACCATCACCCCATGCAAAAAACAAAAAATAACCTCTAGCCACCTACACAGAAGTGGTTGTTATATAGATATATCCATAGGTGGTCTTCAAAAAAAAGAATGTTGTCTGCGTCTAATTTCAGAAACACACAGACTTGCAGATAGGAAATATAAAATCAAACAGAAAAAAATGGGGCCTGCTCTCGACCCTATCATATTGGGTCATTGAGCTGGATGGGCTCTCACCAAACCCCTGAGCAATTACATTTTTCACCACTCTGATCAATGGTCAAATCAATCATCCTTATTATACTTAGTATACAATCCATCATTCTAACAACTCCTGTTTTGAGGCTGAAAGAAATAATAACTAAGAAGGTGTATTTAACACATGTAATACATATATATGGAGTTGCAAAACAAAAGCTACACTGATATATATATATATATATATATATATATATATCAAGTTAGGTGCACATATATACACATTGTTGATTGTACTCTACAAAAGACACATGAGAAACACATAGAAAAACCCACAAAAAACACACGAATTCACAGTAACAACCCAACACAAAAACAAACAATATTGCCTTACACCCATCACGACTACACAAAAACCATAAATGAAACAATATAGACTAAGGTACAGAAGAAGAATCAACAATTCCCTTTGAAAAATAACATAAAGTGTTTTTGAAACACTCGAGTAATGGTTTTTTCAATATGCACCTCTTCCTGTAGCTTCTTTTACTTGCTCCAAATGCACCTATTCCTGCTTGCTTTCTCTCTGCTCACTTCTTTCTCCACTGCCTGCAAAAAAATGGGAAATAATTATCACAACCAACACTTTTGTATTGCTTTGCAACCATCGCCCCATGCAAAAAAAACACAAAATAACCTCCAACCACCTTGACAAAAATTCCATAGTTGGCGATCGTGCTTGCACCTTCAGAGAAGCTTGGCCTCCTCACTCACGACTATCTAAAAAGGTGTATTTGACACATGCAATACATATATATGTAGCTGTAAACCAAAAGAAACATATATATATATATATATATATCTCAAGTTAGATGCACATATATACGCATTGTTGATTGTACTCTACAAAAAATAGATGAGAAAAAACATAGAAAAACCCACAAAAAACTCACGAATTCACAGTAACAAACCAACACAAAAACAAACAATATTGCCTTCCACCTATCGCGACTACACGAAAACCATGAACGAAACAATATAGACTAAGCTATAGAAGAATAATCAACAATTCCCTTTGGAAAATAACATAAACTATTTTTGAATGGCTCAAGTAATGGTTTTTCAGTATACACCTGTTCCCACACCTCTTCCTGCTTGCTCCAATTGCACCTATTCCTGCTTGCTTTCTCTCTGCTCGCTTTTTCCTCCACTGCCTACAAAAAAATGGGCAAAGGATTATCACAACCGATACTTTTGTGTTGCTTTGCAACCATCGCCACATGCAAAAAAAACACAAAATAACCTCCAACCACCTTGACAGAAATTCCACAGCTGATGATCACACTTGCACCTTCAAAGAAGCTTTCCCTCCTCACTCACAACTAGATCTTGAACAAGAAGCTAATCCTAGAGAACGAAACCCAACAATTCCTTTTCAAAAATTGAAACAATATAGCCTTTTTTTCAACAGGACCTTATCAGAAAAAAAACAATATAGCCATGGGGAAATTCCCTATAAAAAATTGTGTAGGAATTCACTATGTTTTCCAAAGCTTTAAAAGGAAACTATTACTTACAACCATCGCCACTACACGTAAACCATACAACAATTAATGTTGATGCCATTTCACTGGCCTTCTCTATCAGTGTGGCAAACACTTTTTGTTTAAAAAGCAAAAACCAATCGCCACCTTTTTCCCGACAATGCTAGACAAAAATCCTCATGAAACAAAATATAGACTAAGGGTAGACAACAACAATCAACTTGAAATCCTTATGCAAAACAACATGAACTACATAGCATTAACTATTTTATTGCATTTACAGCGGGTGATCCATAATAGTGGTTTACAGATTTTTGGCCAAAGCCCCGGACCTTTGATTATTATTTTTAACTAAATCTTCACATTCGGGCACCTATAGCGGCTAAAATGTGAGGAATTTGAAGATAGTGCAAACTAGAGTCTCATAAAATTTTGTCTGTAGATTCTAAAAATATTTTTTTCAAAATTTTTGGAATCAAATTGCACTTCTTTTTCCATCTCCCATGAAAATAGCTTTTTTTCAGAAAACAACATTTTTAAAAATTGGCCTTTTACCATTATAACACTCAATTTGTTTTCCATGAAGGATAAAATTCTAATTCTTTCAAATTTAGATTTGTAACTTTGATATCTAGTGCTTCCACTTGGTTAGATAGTTTTTATTGAATATTTTTTCCTTAATCAAGTTTCAAAAGTCAAGCGAATTAGAATTAGTTACTTGTATTTGTATAAAAGGTGTAACTTTTGTATATGTAAAAATTTAATTTTATTTTTATTTGTTGGATCAAGGACTTTAATGTCACAGTTGCCTCATTTTTTTATTTTTATTTTTTTGATAATCTTCTATTTTTGCATGTGAAGAAGAAAGAAATTCATTTTGGATGAAAAACTTATGTTTAATAAAACTTAAGAACAAATACATATAAAACCAAAACATATTAAAATTATATTCATTGGATAGCTTGTTCTGAGGAATACCATAATCATTTGAAATAGATTTTAAATGAATTCATTTGATTCTCCAAAATCTAAATCAAAAGTGATTTTTTATCAGCATTTTTGATAGGTGTAAAGGAGACGCATTTATAGGTATGGTTTAAAACTAGCGAGGTTCTATGCAAGGGGGTTTGATCTAAGGTGATTTGATCAAGCCCTCTTCAATTGGAATCCTTAAAAATGGAACTTTTTAAGAGTTAAATCATTATATTTTCTAAAAATATTTGATTTCGGCTAAAATTGTTCCTCTCGGGGAATTGTAAAGCCACTATTATGGCTGACACCCAACCATCACCACAAAATGAAAGCCATAAATGAAACAATATTGGTATCAACAGTCACCCAGATGGGGAAACTCACAAAACACTAAAAATCACAGTAACAAACCCATGCAAAACCATGTGGAAAAAGTTGAACCATAAATCAAACAATATTGGTTTGAACAAGCTATATAGTCTTTTTCCCACACAACCTTATCAAAAAGGAAACAATATACCCTAAGCCAGAGAACAACAATCAACACTACCTTAAAAAAAAACACAACCTGTATAACATTAACTATTTCATTGTGTTGCAACCATCGCCACAAAAATATTACTTTCAACAGTGACCCAGATGAAAAACCCATAGAACACAAAAATCTTGCAGTAACAAACCGATTTAGAACCTTCACCACAAAATGCGAACCATAAATGAATCCATATTGGTTTCAACAACAACTTGGATGGAAAAAATAACAAAAAACACATGAGATTAACTATTTTTCAACCATTGAGACAAAATGGAAGCCATAAATGAAACAATATAGTTTGTAAATATATATATATATATATGTTTGTGGCAGACTATATTGTTTGATTTTCCAACAATGCCTTATCGAAAATCACACAGACATTCGCTATGTTTTCTAAGGGTTTTAAGGGCAAGTGTTACTTACAACCATCGCCACTACATGGAAACCATACAATAATTAATGCTGATGCCATTTCGATGGCCTTCTCTATTGGCACGCCAAATGATTTTTATTTAAAAATAAAAAAACAATTCACCATTGGTTTTGCATGGGTTTGTTACTGTGAATTTTTGTGCTCTGCAGGTGTTGCCATCTGATGTACTATTTCATTTTACTTTTCTTGTGTGCACATATGTATGTATGTAAAATTAGATGTAGACAACATTCATATATACTTGGGTTTATAGTAAGCATAATAAGAAACAATTTTTCTACGTACAATGTGTTGAAAAGATCTTAGAAGTTATTCAAGGAAGAAGTTCTATAGAGATGGTGGCATCAATGTTTCAAAGAACACTCAAAATACAGTTTATTATTCCAACAATGTTTTAGTTAGTATCAATGTTGTTTGGAACTGCTATGACATACATGCAAATCTGCACATGGCATTGTTCATTAGTATTTTCCTTACAACCATTCACACCACAAGTAAACCAACAATGCCCTATGGAAATTGACATAAACTATATATCATTACATTCCCATATCTACTTTTTGTGTCTATATATATTTGCGCAATATATTCCTACAAATGTAGCAAGGGAATGCAATTATTGCGTGATGCAAAAAAACACAAAATAGGCTCCAACCATCTTCACATAAATTCCACAACAGATAATTGCACTTGTATGTTCACAGAAGCTTGTCCTCCTCACTCGCACCTCTGATAGAAGGTAAAGCCACATAACCAGACCCAACAATGCCTTGTTTAAAATTGCCCAGACATTTGCTATGTTTTTTGAGGATTTTAATGGTAGGTGTTACTTACAGCCATTGCCACTACACGGAAACCATACAAAAATAAAAATCTGACAGTGATAAACCCATTCAAAACCTTCACCACAAAATGTGAACCATAAATGAAACTATATTGGTTTCAACAGTGACGGTCCAGATGAAAAAACCCACAAAAACACAATGGTTCACAATAACAATGCAATGCAGAAACAAACAATATTGTCTACCATCCACCTCAGCTACATGGAGACCATAAATGAAACAATATACCCCAAGCTAGAGAATAAGGATCAACAATGACCTATGCAAAATAAAATAAACTATAATTTTCCAAACTATATTGATTTCAACAGTTGCCCATACGAGAAAACCCACAAAACACAACAATTCACACTAACAATTCAACGCAAAAAACAAACAATATTTCCTTCCAACCATTGTGGCTATATTTAGTTGATAAATGGAACAATATACCTTAAGCTAGAGAACTACAATGAACAATGGCCTATGGAAAATAACGTCAACTACTTTCAAAACTATGCTCATCTTCATTGAACCTTAAGGTCTTTATTATGAAATTCCATGACTAAATCTTTGACTCTCAGCACCTTGTAATGCTAATTAAGGATCATATGAACCATGAATGGAATTCATTTCAATAAGAATTATTTATTAAAAAAACATTATTTATAAAGGAAAACAAAACATTCATATGGTTATGTTGCAAGCATAACGACAAAATAAAAGCCAAAAATGAATAGACTGATGGACAATGTTTAACCCCTATGGAAAAATATGTATGTATGTCATAGCAGATGCAAACAACATTGATTCCATAAGACATTGGTGATTGTTGTCCTCTAGGTTAGGTTGTATTGTTTCATTTTTGATAAGATGTTGTTGAATAGGCTATACTATTTGATTTTCAGAAAGGTGCTCTAGCAAGAAGCAAACAAAATTAGATTTTTGCTGGATATAAAGAAGAAAGCACATGGCAATGTTGACACATCTTAAAACTAGAACCATTTCTCCCTAGCACATAGGCTGCTCCCAAATGGCTAGCGAACCAAAAAAGGTGAAGGCCAGATAAATAGCTCAAATATTCATAAGTTATACGCATAACCTCAAAGATACATGTAGAAACTACATATATAGACATAGACACTCACACCTTAAATAAAACAATATTAGTTTCAACAACAACCTAGTAAATTATATTTTTCAATAACATCTTATCAGAAATGAAACAATATAGCCACATCTATAGACCAAAAACCGACAATACCTTATGGGAAACATTATAAATTCTATAACATTTACTATTGGATTGCGAATCAAATATGAAAGAATATTTTGAGAGCTGAAGCCATAAAAATTTTTATGCTATTTTCCTAACTTCAAAGAGCTTTTCAACACATAGGATGTGGCCCAAGCAATCTTTCTTATTATGCTTAATATGAAGCCTATTATTGCAAAATTTCCCCTTGAGGACAAAAGAAATAAGAAAGTTATCCTAGCAAAGCAATAAATAGGGGGGCGAGTTTATATGAATGTTGTCTATATCTTATTTCGCACACATACATATGTGTACACAGGAAAAGAACAATGAAAGGAAACAAAAGAAACAAATACTTCTGTGTTTGTCTACACACATACAAATGCATTACAAACACATTTGCCTACACACAATTGTATGAAGATGTTGTATGCACTGAGAACATTGAATTGCATGCATAGATGTTTCTGTATATGTATATGTAGATGTATACATGCATATAGCCATGTCCACAAGTATATATAAGAACAACTAGAAATATAAAGGGTTTTTTCAAATTCCACCTCTTCCTCCTTGGTTCAAGTGTACCTCTTCCCGCTTGCTTTTTTTCTGCTCGTTGCTTTCTTCAGTGTCTCCAACAAATGCACAATAAATTATCACAACCAACACTTTTGTATTGCTTTTCCAACTATCACCCCCATGTAGGAAAACACCTAAAAAACTTGCTGGTACCTCGACAAAAGCTTCACATCGCATGATCGAAGGTGCACCTTCACAAAAGCTTGCTCTCCTTGCTTGCACTTGTAATAGTTTGTAAAGCCACATAATGACAGTTAACAATGTCTAGTCAAAAATTGTACAGACATTTGATCGCACTGATGGACAATGTGTTTCCCCTATGTGTAGGAATGTATGTATGTCACAGTGGATGAAAAGAACATTGATAAATAGTGATCCCTATCTTTATTTTGTTGGGACATCGTTGGAATCATAAGATGTATTTTCAATGTTTTATAATAATGTTTTTTGCATCCAATATCACATAGGTAGATTTCTACACATAGTGGAAATAAAATCAGTGGCAATGATAGTCAAGAATGCCTTTTGGATAACAACATAAACTCTATAACATTAACTATTTTATTATGCATTGAAAATGAAACAATATAGCCAAAGCTAGAGAACAACAATTAAGATTGCGTTATGGAAAACAACACAAACTATTTTATTATGTTTCAACCATTGGCATAGAATGGAAGCCATAGAAACAATATTAAATTTTCCTGCGTGTAGATATGTATGTATGTCAAAGTAGATGTAAACAATGTACATATGCACTCTTCCCAATGTTTATTATTTTGTGAAAATAGTTGTTATTTGTTTGAACTTTGAAAGGGAATTCTTCGAATGATATACTTTATATTAACTGTTATATAGAACACTGAATCCTTTTTCCTAATTATTTCTTTTCCTTTGTATTGTTGATGTCTCTAGGAAAAAAATTGAGAGATTAAAAAAATGAAACAAAAAAATTGGAATAACAAATTGTATATTAAGTGTTATATGAATCATTGAAGCCTTTATTTTTATTAATCCTTTGCTGTCATATTCTTAATGCTTGTGCAAAAAAATTGAGAGCTCATGTGTTTTGAAGTCATAGACCTTGTATTCAGCTGCTGGCGTTGCAACTCTCAACTTTAAAAAGAGCATCCCTAGCAATGTCGGTGGCCTCTAGCTCTACCCAGGCTGACGAACAATCCTCAAGCACCAGTCTTGTAAGTCTGTTTCTTGTTTTGTTTTTTGCTGCTAACAATTAAATTGACACTTTTCCAAGTGCACCAAGCGAATCGAGAATATGCGTAATTTGAATTAATAGTTGTTATGATATATGTTCTAACTAATTTATATTTAAACTCTTTGTCTTTTCTTTTCCTTTCAATTTTTTGGCCATTTGGGAGTGACCTGTGTGTTAGAGGGGAAAACGTTAGAGTTTTCAAATGTGTCAATATTGTTGTTTGCTTCTAAACTTGAGTCACAACCATGAATATCTCATTGCTGCCACTTCATTGAGTTTAACTGCCTTGTAGGATACAAATGTAAATCCAGCCTTAACAACACGTGATATAATCCATTGATGCTGGAGATGTTGTCCCATATCCGATTCTCTAGCTAATGTCTTTCCAAAAAATAGGAGGCGATCAAAGCCCGATTGACCATTACAAAGTCATCCTTTTTGATGGAACCCACATGCAAATAGGAACTTTGCCTGCAAAATACAATGACCTTTGGTTGACAGGGGCATTGAAAATAGGTTCCATCTTGTGCTTGACATACTATCTTTGTAGAAAGCTATGGGAATGAAGGTTAGATATTGTTCTGCACTACTTGTACTTGTAGTTTTATGCTTTCTTATTTGTGGGGACTGCCTTTTAAATTATTTGATGTTCATTTGGTTCCAGGGAGATTTTCATATTTTCCTTAGATGTCAAAATGTTAGATTGTCGACTAATTGGAAAACCTAGATATTTGCTTAGAGATTAAGAAGAACAAATAGTTGGTTGCAAGTCGCCCTCCCCATCCAAATGAGCCTCAACGATTATACATCCCCAAGACAACATGATGCTCTTGCAAATATTAGCCTTGTGAAAGGGCTGAATGTTTACCAAACCAAATGGACAATAAAAGGTGAGGTAACAACAAAAGGGATATGCACCATTACAACAAACAGGGGTGTGAGGCCCAAGTATTCAGCTTTGATATCATTGACAATGAGGGAACATAAATACAAATTACTTGCTTTAATGACATAGCAGAATTGCATTATGATAGGGTTGAGGTGGGTCGTACTTATTATGTGTCAAAGGGGTCGGTCAGATAGGAAGATAGGAAATTTAATAAGTTAAATAGCTAGATGGAAATCATTTTGGATAAAACTCAATGTTAAATAGTGTGACAATGAGGGCCTTTGTGCCATAAAAGTACTAGAATTTATCCCAATAAAAGCGAAATTGAAAATTGCAAAACAATAACGGTTGATTGATGTGTGCTTTGTGGTGCATGTGAATGGTAGATCAAGCTAGCAAAGAAAGGATGGAGTCTCAAACAATTTGAAGAATTTGTTAAACTTGATTATTTTCATCCTTTTCAAATGATGTTAATCTGTGGGGCTCAAATTGGGAAGCAAAGGGTGATGAGCTGGAAAGGTTGTACACCCCTGGTTCGGTTCACATCCTTGCTATTAAAAATGCGGGTGTTGGGTATTTCAATGGACCGGTTACGAACATAGTCATAGAATCTTCTATATAAAATCTGACATACTAGAAATACACAACCCCTTGATCAATGAGGGACATATTGGTCACCTACAGTTGATCCCTCCTAGGCGATTACTTACTCGAAGGTTGCTAGAAAATGGAGATTCCACTATTGCATGTCTTGGATGTTTTAGCTGGCTTGCCAGAAACTTTGCAAGCTACTATCAAGGAAACAGTAAAATATATTAAAAGTGATGCATTTTGTTATGTTGCATGTCCATTGTAGGCCAATGGCAGACAATGCAAGAAAAAGTGTGAAGATTCTGAGCAAAATACGTGGTTATGCCCTAAATGCCAGACAACAATAGTTGATTGTGACTTTTCGATATTTATTCTGACTAAAGATGGGAGCCACATAGGCGAGATTTGGGCTACTGCTTTTGATGAGGCCACAACAACCTTATTGCAGATGTCAGCAAAAGAGCTTTACATGTTGCATTATGAGTCTTCTACTGTAATGACTGTTGAGTTTGTTATCAATGCTGTCACCTACACCTCATTTGTTTTCATTGTTCTTATTTAAACTCAGACCTATAGTTCAGAAACATGGCTTAAAACAACAATAGTCAAAGTTGCAAGAATTAAATTTGAAGCTGAGTGCAAGCTCTTGCTATCAGATTTGTCTGCTATTTCCCCTACCATGCAAGAGTCTCCAGAGATAGTTGCCATACTGCCTTGAATGCAAAAATGACCATGCTTAATTGTCACATCAGAAGACCTTTCCTTTCTACTTAATGCTTTGTTGTTCATTTAATTGGTTTTATATTAAGACAATGAAGTATAACTTATAATGTTTAACAAAAAGAGATACAATTGTTTTCTTTTCTATTGTTTATGTTGCTTATAGTTTTGTTGCACTTTAAGTGTATGTTCCTGGTTTTATTTTATGTTCTTTGGTTATATACTTATGTCATCCTATTTAACAGATGTATCAGTATTTACAACTGTTCTTATATATACTTGTGGACATGATTGTATGCATGTATACATTTACATATGAATATACATAAATATACATGCATGTAATTCAAATTTCTCAGTGCATACAACTTTCTGATACATATGTGTGTAGATATATGTGTCTATAATGGATATGTATTCGTGTATGCATTCACAATTCAATATTTAGAGGTATTTGTGAGTTGTTTTTAATAAAATTTTGTTTTGATCTTGTTTTCAATGTTCTCAGTGCATACAATATCTTGACAGAGTTCTATGTAGATATATGTGTCTATGATGTATTTGTATATGTGAGTGTGTATGTCTATAGGTGTATGCATCTAATGCTACTCAAATGTTCTCCCTACTACTTTACCATGTCTAATTATAATGTCATGTTGGATATGGATATGATATGGTTCTTGGCTATAATGTTTGTTGCATATGTTGTGCAGCTCAATCTACAACCCAACACTGAACAATTCCTTATTGAAAATAACATAAACTACTCAATTACTTTGGTAAGTTTTAAATACAAGGTATTACTGCAACCATTGCCAATATATGGAGCCCATACATGAAAAAATGTTGCCATGACAAGCTGTACCAAGTGATGTTTGTTTCCTCTGCCCAGACAACATACACATATATGTGCATTTAAACTTATCTATATTTCTTTCACATGTATTGAAAACTTTGGGTGTGCATTGTATGTTGTTTGCAAAACAGTCACCACTGTGGTGGATCACAATCTTCATAGTAGCTAAAGCTATAGAACAATAGTCAACAATGCCTTATGGAAAGTAACATAAACTGTTCAATTGCTTGGGTAACTTTAGAACTCTAAATATTATTGTGGCCATTGGTAGCATATGGATAGCATATATGAAACAATGTTGTTAGTGGTCTGTTTTATTGCTTTACAACCATCGCCTCTATATGGAAACGATAAATGAAATAATATTTATTGCTTTGCAATGATTGCCTCTATATGGAAACTTTTACCTGATAGGCAATATGTGTGAACTTTGGATGGAATTTTCGTCAACCTTACCGGTTTTAAAGCTGCTAGGCAACAATCAACAATGCATATATATTTGCATTTGCTTCCAAATTCATATATATTGGTGCACATTTTATTTGCCAATTGCATCTTTATCAATTTCATGCGTTCGATGAATAGATAGGAAATTGTTGCTTCGAAATATATTGCCACAAAAAAGTATGTGCTTCTTCTATTGCGTATAATTTTCCTTTTTGTGTGCAGATATGTATGTATGTCAAATTAGCTATAAGCAACGTATACTTCTCCCTTTGTTTATTGGTTGTAATAACACTCGCTGTTTAAAACCTCAGGAAACATAACAAATATCTGTGAAATTTTTGATAAGGCATTGTTGGGTCTAGTTATGTTGCTATATGTTACTGTGATTTTTTTGTGTTTTGTGGGTTTTTCCATCTGGGACACTATTGCAACCAATGTTGTTCTATTTATGGCCTCAGTTTTGTGGTGATGGGTTGCAACACAGTAGTAGTGATGGTTGTAAGTAACACCTGCCTCTAAAATCTTCTGAAAACATAGTGAATGACTGCACAATTTTTGATAACGCATTATTGGGTGTCATTCTCTGGGTTTCCCTTGTTGTTCAAGATAGTTGTGAGTGAGGAGTGCAAGATTCTGTGAAGGTGCAAGTGCGATCATGGGCTGTGGAATTTCTGTGAAGGTGGTTGGAGGTTATTTTGTATTTTTTGCATGGGGAAATGGTTGTAAAAGTAGTACAAAAGTGTGTTGTGTACTTATGTAAACTTTAGCTCGCACTAACAAACTAGTTTACAACCTCCACCACAAAATGCAAACCATATATGAAGCAATCTTGGTTTCAATAGTAAGCCAGATAAAAAATCCCACAAAAAACACATGATATTAACTATTTTGCAACTATTCACACAAAGTAGTGGAACTTCTCCACAAAAATTCATTGCTACTTCCTATGTATTATTGTCTCTATTAAGACAGAGATTTTTCCATGACATCTCACAAAAGAAGCGAGGTACCTATGTTTTCAAAGTATTGATTCTGCGGTTTGTTGATTTCAAGACAGAGCATCATGCATTTTGTTAAGGGGGAATTTCTTTTTTTATCCGGCTGAAACGTAATGAGAAAGAATTTTTTTACGATTAATACAAGAAATAATTAACAAGACTTAGGATTTTCAAGTTCTTTTTGCAAAAAAAAATGGGGAGCATAATCCACAAAATATGTCAAATTACATCTACCCACATATGTTTAAAACCTCGGGAAACATAGCGAATGTCTGTGAAATTTTTGATAGGGCATTGTTGGGTCTCATTTTGTTGCTATACCTACTATCAAAGCCATGAGCGAGGAGGGGTGAGCTTTTGTGAGGGTACAAGTTCAATCAAGCATTGTCCAACTTTTGTGAAGGTGGTTGGAAGTTATTTTGTGTTTTCTTTGAGACAGCCAATCATTGCAAAAAGCAGAAAAAGAATGTCCCATATGATTATTTTTCACTAATAATAGTGAATGGAAGCTAGCGGGGAGATGTGTGTTTGAAGCAAGCAACAAGGGGTGTTTATCAAAAAAACCCTTTGCAATATTGTTTCATTTGGGGTTTGCACAAGCATTCGCTATGTTTCCCAAGGCTTTAAAAGGCGGCTATTACTTACAACCATGACAACTACACAAAAGAAACATCACGACAATTAATGTTGATGCCATTCCACTTGCCCTCTCTATTGATGCGCAAACACTTCGAAAATTAATGTTGATGCCATTAAAACGCCCTCTCTGAGTGATGCCATTTAAACGCCCTCTCTATTGATTCACATTAGGTCTTGGGCCCTTGTGAACTAAAGGATTTTATTGGTACCTTACTTAAGGTGTTGTAAAGTGTTATAACACACTTTCACACTTTTCTAAAGGTCTTGTTAATGTATTTCACTTAAATAGTAACCTTTTTTTGTCATTTACCAAGCCTTATTGCTAAGTGTTGTAACACACTTTCACATTTCTCTAGGCTTGTCAATAATAATTGGGCTTTCTTATGCTTTAATTAGCCCCATTTTGCATCCAAAGGCCTTATTTAAGTGTATTTTTGAGAATAATCCCGACAAACATCATTTAAAATATCAAAATCCTAATACTTTAAATGCTGGTGGACTCATTAAGCCATTTGGTGAGAATGGAGTCCCCAATATGAACTCATTAAAGCCATTTTGGTGAATGAGTCCCTGCCCATTCAACCAAGATGGTGAATGGAGTCCACTTCAACTCAAAATTCAAATTTAATTCAAAATTACGGCGGTTTTATTCTCCAAGATCGAGGAGATTAGGCTTTTTGTAGTATTGTATTTTGATAATTATTGCATAGTGAGTGTAAATGCAAGTTTCTTTCTCATTTTCACATCCAAGCATACCTAGCAATCTAAAGCATTCAAGTGAGTGACACAAGAGATCATTGAGCATTCACAAGATCATTCAAGGCATTTCAAGGATAGATTATCAAGCTTTCAAGAGCATTCTTCAAATGTCTTTCATCATGTTAAGGATTGTTTGCATCATGTTGTTTTAGAGCTAGCAATTGTGGTGCAGTATTTGTGAGCATTACATTCAAGATCTATCAACATCAAGCTATAGTTCAAGTCTACATCCATTGGAGCCATTACTTACATGGTTGCAACATCTTATTTCAAGGGTTTGGTGAGTTGTAGCATTGTCCTTTGTTCATTCATCATTCTCTTTTCATATTTCATTTCATTTCAAGGGTTTAATTACCAACATGGGGTTTGACCAAGGCAAACCCCTATCACTAACTCCACAACAATTTTTCCCTCTCTTTGTATGTGATTTGCGGGGCTAGGTTGCAGATTTGTCAAGGAGCAAGATTGGAAAAGTTGTCATCAAGTTGTCAAAGTTGCAAATAAGCCTTGGAGAAGACCTACAGGTTGAATTTGACAGTTTCAGACCCAGATCTGAACCAGGAGCAGAAGACCAGATCAAGAGCTATAGATTCCACTTTTGAATTTCTAGAAATCCAGAAGCGGACTGGTTTTCCATTAGTGGTGAATGAGTCCCACTATAGGATCCTGATAGAGATTTTTGCAGATCTGAGCACCCATTTGTCTGAAACATGTTCCAACACTGTTCACCTGAAGTAGGACTAAGTCACCCAACTTGGCATATGAGTCCCAATTGGCCTAAAAAACAACAATTTCAAGATTCTGGAGCTCCATTTCATCTCTACCCAGTTTCCAGGTGCACACTTTCAATCTCATAGTTTTCTATTACATTCTATTTGCATTCTTAAGTCTTTTTGCATATCATAGTGTGTTTTCAAACATCTTGCATTTTCCAAGTTTATGCTCGGTGGTGAACCCTTCTTATATGTTTTCAGCCTCTAGGACAATCCCCTTTAACAGATTTCAATCTCCTTTGCATTGGAATCTCAAGGGTTTGTTCTTGAGTGAAACGTTAAGGTTTTTGTATCTCTCTCCTTTTAGGTCCAAAACCCTATAAGTGTAAGAGAGTTCCCATGTACAAAAAATTCGTTTCAGGTTGTATAGTTGATCAACATATTCAATGTACCTTCGACATCTTTTGGTGTAATAATTGCATCACCTGCAACGTTAGCTTCCTTTTTTGTGGATTGGTTGTTGTTTCCTGTCACCTTAATGGTTTTGTCATATGATACAATGTCTTTTCACATGGTATGTATTTTTTATCAGTAGTGTTTATTATTTATAAAATCCTTGGTTGAAATTTTTTAATTTTCCAATGGTTATTTTATTGTCGACCGTATATGTGTTTGGGCACCAGTCATGTGCCCGTTGAGGTAGGCGATCCTGTGTGCCATCGGGCACTAAGGCCTAGGTAGCACAAGTACCCGTCGCCCACACTGGTGGCGTACCAACCACCTGCTCGCCACAAGTGGCAATAGGGATTTCATTTTCTAACCGTAGTGCTAACAATCACATGGTAGACCAGTCACCGGCCTTTAGGGGCTTGGTTTTTGCATCTAGAATTAGTTTGTGTATGTCGAAATAGGACCTTTTTCCATTTTACGATAACTTGCAATCCAAGAGGCAAATTTTTTTGAACAAGATATTATCAAAAAGCTAGTTTTGTCAATTTTGCAATGGTGTAGGTTATTTTAAGAGATTTTGTTGTTTTACGACATTTATTATATTGTTTGAAGTTGGATCTTGTTTTATGGCTCCCATGTTTTTAACTTTTTGCCACGATCTTTGATTGTCATAATTCTTGTGATGTTGGAAAGGTATTAAGGAGATCTACATTGCCATCCATGCATTTTTTGTATCTATCCCAAGTATATCAGTATTTCAATTTTTCCTTAAAGGGCACCTTAGAGGTTACTTGGATATTTTGACAGTTGCAAGGGTGTAATTTTGATCTTTGCACTTCATTTCAATTCTAGATCATTTACCAATCAACTATTGCATCATAGATTCCAGGTTTGTGCCAGTTTGAGAGTTTTCCAGTGTTCCTTGGGATCAGGTCTGCTATTGCTTTATCATGATTACAACTCGAGTCCTTGAGTGGCTCTAATATGGTTTCTAGAGTTATAATTTTCTTTGCTTTGGCTTACCTAATTAACGATTCCAGTGTTACTCCACAAGTGTGCTTCTAGTGCTTCTTTGCAATAAGTTATCTCATTGTGAGGGGTTGTATGGTCTCTCTTATCATCCTTCGAATCGAGGGAGATTGATTGGACTTGTGATGGATCTTTTTATTGAGGAGGGGTTGAATGGTCTCTTCTTCGTCTCTCTTATGGGGGGTCTTTTTCCTTGAATGGGGTTTTTTCCTCTCATTTTTCATAGAGACCATTTTGTATTTCATCTTTCTTTTGGGTAGGAGTTTTTTCCATTGGATTTTCATAGAGAGCATTTTTTATTTCATCTTTCTTTTGGGTAGGAGTTTTTCCATTGGATTTTCTCCTTTTCTCCGTTTGTGAGAGATTGCATTTGCATTTATACATGGGTACCTAAAATATGCTTGTAGTTGGGACCCATCTTTGCATCATTTGCATAAGTACTCCATAAGTTGTACTTAAGGGGGGTGTTGGTGTAAATAGGTTTTTTACCTATCTAGGTCCCATTTACATGTTAAGTCCACTTAAGTCCTAAGAAGGAATCTTTCTAGTTAAGCATTAGTTGTCATAGTTTATCTTATCTAGTTGGCATTCAATTAATGCTTGTGTCCTAGATTGTTATGAGTTAGTTGTCTCGTGTGAGAGAGGATCAGTTTTATATATTTTTTTATTTGGGGTTTTGTGCATTTCAAGGATGTAATTTAAGAGACTAAATTTTAAACATTAAATAATATAGAAAGTTAATGCAAGTGAATGAATAGTCAATAGAAATCTGTCATTTGTTACACAATTTATTCTTTTAACAACCTGTGAATTGACTTTATATATTACAAAATTATATACTAAAATAAAAATAAAAAATTACTAATTAACTTTCGACAACTCTCCAAACATAACTATTACACACCCAGATTAATGGTTATTAATACAATTTCATTTTCATAAAACAATTCAAAAGAGATTGCCTTCGCGCTTATTACGAGTAATATGACCGTCTTTCGACCCTGACAAAAGACTTGACTTACGTTCCATCTTCAAGCGTAGAAAAAACGTATATTTTCGTTTAGAAGACCAAATTGCGTGTATGACAAAGTGAAATTGCGCGTATGACGGAGTGGGGTCCGTGCGCTGTCAAATCATTTTTTTGTTTGATTCTCTGTTTAGACATCCATTGTAGAAAATTCTCTGTTTAGATATCCACGGCACTACTTCGACCATGTTCTTTCATTCCGTAGCATGTTTGTTTTCTATTTGAAGTTGAAAAATACAGCTGCTATGGTTATCGAAATGGCGATGAAATATTTGGTCCTAGCAATTACTATAATTACTGCAGCGAATAATTGCAGTTCATTAGCACTAGATGGTGGGGATACGCTTCTACTGGGGGATTCGCTCGCTGGGAATCAGACCATAACGTCAAAGAATGGCACGTTTGCACTGGGATTTTTCAGTCCGAGAGGAACGAATAATTGGTACATTGGCATCTGGTACGCACGAAGCTCTCCGAAGGTCATAGTTTGGGTGGCTAACAGAGATAATCCTGTCAGAAACATGCCCGGTGTTCTGAATTTTTCAAGTGAGGGTCGTCTCAAACTGTTTGATAGAGAGGGCCGGTCAGTGTGGTCGACTGATATTGGCCAGAAAGGATCGCGGGCAATAATAACGGAACCTGGCAATTTCATTATAATGGGTCACGGCCAGAACAAGTCTGAGATTGTTTGGGAGAGTTTCGCTCATCCAGGAGATACATTGTTGCCTGGCATGAAGATGTGGAAAGGCATGAAGCTAACCTCGTGGAAGAGTTCTGTGGATCCAGCGAGTGGGCTCTTCTCTATAGGAATGGACATGCGTCCAGGAAAGACGCAGATGGTGATGGTCTATAACAACAGTGTTCCATATTGGTCCACTGGCGAGTGGACTGGGAATTATTTTGCCAACGTTCCCGAGGTGTATTTTCCCAAGAGATTTGAAATGTTCTTTGTGCAGGTTACTCCTTCAAGAATATACTTTCAATTTAGAGTTATCCCGTTTGGACATACCCTCACAGGCCGGATCCTGGTAGATGAGACGGGTGAATTAAAACTTGACGACTTGATGGACGATGGTACTTGGAGTCGGGCATGGTCGTCATACCGAGGTCAATGCAGTGTCTATGATATCTGCGGGGTGTATGGACTGTGTAATGGGAATGATGTGTGCAGTTGTGTTGAGGGTTTCACGCCCAAGCATAACACTCATAATTGGTTCTCAAGTGGGTGTGCTCGGCGAAGACCCCTGCAATGCTCTGTCACAGCGGGCACCACCGACGGCTTCTTGGAATCCAAGAACCGATACTTGCCCCAAGAAAACGCTGTCTCATACAATAACGAGACAACACTACAAGGCTGCAGGACTGCTTGTCTCAAAAATTGCTTCTGTACAGCGTTTAATTTTGTTATTTCTGATCTGCCAGTCTGTAGACTGTGGTTTGGGGATTTATTCAAAATGAGCGTTTCATCTGACAACCAATCCATCTTCATCAGGCTAGCTGCTTCTGAGTTGCCGCACTCGACATTGGAGAGAAGCGGTAAAGCCCCTGTACTTCTTATCTTACTTCCTTCTGCATTGACTATCTCTGTTGTTTTAGCTCTCATCTTGGCGGCATTAATTCTGTGGAAACGTCGAAGACTGCGGAAGAAAAGCGTAGAAGAGGAGGTGCCAATCATGCTCAAAAAGTTCTCTTACAAAGAGCTGCGAATTGCAACCGAGAATTTCAAGCATAAGCTGGGAAGCGGAGCATTCGGCTCTGTGTTCAAAGGAACTCTGCCAGACAGAACCCTTGTGGCAGTTAAGAGATTAGAGGGTTCTGCGAGAGCAGAAAAGCAATTCCGTGCGGAAATTGACACCATCGGGAGAATACAGCATGTGAATTTGGTGAGGCTCTGGGGATTCTGCGTAGAAGGCTCTCGAAGGCTACTGGTGTATGCGTACATGCCCAACGGCTCTCTAAATTCATTCCTCTTCTGTAAAGAGGAAGAAGCAGAGAAGGTGTTGGATTGGAAGACCCGGTTTGAGATCGCACTGGGCACTGCACGAGGATTACTCTATCTCCACGAGGAATGCAGGGATCGTATCATTCACTGCGATATTAAGCCTGAAAACATTCTTTTGGACGGCGACTACAACCCGAAAATAGCTGATTTTGGGTTGGCAAAGCTGGTGGGCAGAGATTTCAGCCGTGTATTGACGACCACAAGAGGAACTCGAGGGTACTTGGCCCCCGAGTGG
>VDFB02179479.1:0-25697 GCA_007258455.2 Sequoia sempervirens
TATGAGACATGTGGAGTGTCCACACAACTCGTATAACTGAAATACATAATCTTTTGCAAGCACAAGTATTCAAACACGTTATAATAAATATTAAGCATCTGTAACCAACAATATCAATTTGCCACTTTGAAAACTAAACTTGCAGAGCACCATATCACTTGAAACTTCAACATAGCATACATTAGACATCACTAAGTATGTCCTCAAAATGGATTGGCCGAAAATTCATGTCCAAAGGAATGCAAAGCATTCCGACAGGTCTTCTGAACCACTTTGCTTTGCATTAACATAGTCCAGTACTCTATCACTTGTAACTTCCACTACAAAAGGAATATTGACATGACAACTTAGATATAACACCTTCACATATCCATGAGCTTAACTTATGAACTGTATGACTAAATATTGCTCTATTGAAGGATGCCGACCAAAATACTGTGAATTCCTTAGATAAAAACTTCTACAACCTGTCATTGAGTGCACAGTACACCAAACTGGCAAAATATCATTATACCCAACTTGAAAACACATCAAGACATGTATACCCACCTTCACATGATACATAGACAATAGCATGACTACTAGCCTTCCACATTACTTGGAATGCTGACTTGCACCATTAGATATCTCTGCACACTAACAATCTCTAAAGCATATACAATCTTAATCGTACTTTTGACATCAATGATAATCAAGCTTATGAAGCTACACCAATCTCCCCCTTTGTCATTGATGGAAAAACCAACTAATGTGCAAAAAAACTCCCCCTTTGATGCACATTTCTCTCCCCCCTTGACATCAAGGGAAAAGGGTGACAAACTGTCTCTGGACATACTTATAGACTCCTCCTTAATCTATACAACTTTTACTCTCTTTGGGATGAAGTCTGGTTACTTCATGAACAAAAATATCCTTATATCTACAAAAAATTCTACTCTGCATATACACAACATAAAAAAGAAAGATATTTTACATAAAAAAAACTTAGCTCAATGGGATGGCATAATGCTCTTATAAATTGACTTGAGCTAGAACAAGCTGCTATCCCATTGTTTTTTATTTGCAATCAAGGTCTAGACTTGATAAGTAATCTGCACATATGCGCCTTCTTCTTCCTCCAAAGAAGATAGAGCATGGTATTTATTAATCACACCATTGGCTTCCACTAGTAGTCCACTAAGCGCAACCTACCTTAGGATCATAAGTTGTAGCCACATTAGTGATCTACACTGCAATAGCACTACTCTGATCCTTTACACTCTTTGTTGTAGTATGCCACTTCAGATAGAAGACATATAATACTTTTGCTTCTTCCAAGCACTTCTAAATATCTTTGATGCATGATTGTAACTAAGCTAATGCATTGCCACACTTTTTGGAGGCAACTGTCAATCTCTTTTCATTTAACTTTTGTTAATATCTATGAAATGTGATAGAGCTTTTATATTAATTATGATTATTAATGATGAAGAGATGCTTTTGAGGGAAACTAACCCATGTGCAATAAAGGACCAACCACTCGTAACAAAGAGTGCCTGTCAACCCACAACAAAGGATGTCTATCAACCCATAGCCAAAGGAATGATCACCTACAACACATACAATCTCCTTCAACTGATGGAGGCAATGGATAAGTATTGTGGAAATGGTTTATTTATAAATCATTCTATTTTCATTAATGTTGTCACCAAAAATAAAGATAATCATGGAGATAAGAAGATATTTGTAGTAATGGTAGATCATGGTTCATAAATAGTTATGCCTTGTTCTCCATGCTTCCAATTATAACCACCTTTTTTTATTATGTGGAGTCTTAACGAGACTATGACATTCACACCTCTGCATGCTTAGTTTCCCATTTTGTTTAGGATAGGAATAAGTCCTCTCCCTATTTTTTGGGTGAGTTGAAATTTGTTTACAAGTTATTTTAAGTCCAGAATAATAAAATTATCAAGATCTTGTGTGAAGTTAGAAATCTAGTGTTAGTAGATTTGGTTATCAACACTTTTGTCAATCATTACTTTGTTATCAATTTGTGTTATCTTTTCAAAATAGAATAAAAATAGATTTAGTCAATCATATAAAATTATGAGTTAAGATTTGATAGAGACATTATGGGATCATAGTTGCTGAAGCAAGAGCCACATTAGGTAACTATAATATGCCTCATAATTTTATATTGTTATTGATCATTAGCATTTGAAATATCCATTTGAATATAAGTTTTCCATTTTTATTATATTGGATAATCTATACTCATGCTTGTGATGTTGGCATGTTGGTTCTCCAAATTTTCAAACCATTGCCATTACAATTATAAAACATAGATTATCCAAAATAAATCATGTACACTGAGTGGAGTCTTGCATGCACATATATTTAATATTACCATATATTGTTATTATAATTTTATAATTTTCATCCATCAACAATGGTCAAAGAGTCATTAGTAAAAAAAGAAATATAGTTCCATAAAAATATACAAGATGCATATTTAACATGTAAACCTAAGGATAGCTTATAGATAGAGTAAGTTATCTTTCTAAGATTAAAATGGGTTAGTTTATTGTTTAAGAGAACTACTCATTTCAAGTCAGCTTGTTTAAGCGATATTGCATTCAATCGATGTTTGCTTTTTTTTCCCTAGAAGTGAATGTTTGTTGTTGGGATATTTTTACATTGTAAGAGATGTGGCTTTGTATATTTTCTACCACATATGACATGGGAAAGACTCTCTAGCTACGCAAAGTAATCTGGTGCAAGGTTCTCATATAACTGATCGTGGAATCAAATGGGCGCGTATTCATATAACCCGATCTCTTATGTTATTCTATGGAATTAGATATTTTTTAGTTGCACATTGAATTATTAAAATTATTTAATGTTTAAGGAGTAAGCCCAATATGTTTGTTCCTAATTGACCCTCTATAACTAATGCTAAATTATATGCACATATATTAGACTATTGTTTTCATGAAACTAATGATTTTGGGTAGAAAACTAGTGAGCTAAGTTACAGAGAAAACTTCTCTTGTGTGTTTGGGTTTCTTGCTAAATTCTTTATGTTTTGTGTTACAAATATGAAGGTGTTGTCATTGATGTCAATAGGAATTCTACTGACTAGTTTTGTCATTGATGCCAACTATGTGTTAAGGAAGTTGTTCCATGATGAAGATGCCAAGGATATTGAGAAAATTGTGAAAAAGAGAACAAGTTGTTGCAGGTTGTGCATGTGTAGTTGAGATATTGAGGAAGTGTTGTGAGTATATGAAGCTATCTCTTCATTGAAATGTTTGAAGATGAGTTGGAATGAAGTAATGAGCTAAGATGATGTCTTTGGTACTTAGTTTCCAAGTGCTTTTGAGAAAATTTGATAAATAGAGAAAACTGTGTTGTGGAAGTGTGCAAAGTGTGCTCTGCTTTTCTTCTGTGTTGATCCTATGTCTGTGTAGATCTGATATGTTGTTCAAGGACGTCAAAGGTTTCTATATTCAAAATTTAGGTTTCTAGATTGTTGTATATAGCAAGATATTTTCACCAGTGTGTGAACTAGTTTTTCACTGATGTTTTCTTTGGCCTAGGAGAAATGTATTTGCTCTGCATTTTTTTGCTATTTGGCTTTAGGTTGTGCATATTTTGGAAGTTTCTTATAATGCTTGAATCTTTTGGATTTCAATATTTCACTTGATTTGGTGCAGTACAGAGTGAGTTTCACATGTCAGTGTGTGAATGAGGTTTACTAGTTGTTCTGAGCCAAAGTATTAGTATGATGTGAGTTTGGATGAAGTGTTTGATGAATATTAAGTAGTTCGTGGGTTATTCTAGATCATGTTCAAGTAAATTTTGTTTTTTGAAAGTTTCATTTTAATTTAAGGAAGCGTGTACTTAATGTTATGGTGTTTAACATGGGTATTGGTTGACCTTGTGTTAGCACTACATGCGAAGCTCGTGGAAGCATGCTAAGGTGTGTTTGGATATATTTGGGTTCTAATTAAGGATTTATGTAGGTTTCCTTCATTCCTATCCACTGCGAGATTTTTTAGGTGCCAAACTATTTTGAATTTGTATATAAAACAGCTAGTTATCGACATTGAAGAAGGTTTTTGAGGTTGATATTGCTAAAAATAAGAGTGGTATTGTTGTGAGATGCATGAAAGAATCAAGAGAGAAGGAAGATAGATGCGAGTTTGATGAGAGTGATGTGTGTGATGCGAATTTGAGTAGAGTAGGATGAATTTCAAGTGTTTGGATTCCATAAGGCAGTGAGCTGAAGGTGTCCAAAATATTTCAAGCAAGACTATGATATTGTTGGAGCATTGTGGTGGATTCCTTGTTTCATTGAGAAAGTGTTCTTTGTGTAACATTTCTCTTCTATATTCTTGTATTTCTTTCTATGGCAGTGAGCCTTGGTTGTGAGCCCTTTTTGGATAGTGTGTCCTATTTTGGTAGTGAGCCCTTGTATTGGTTTTGTAATTACTTATATTGTGAGCTAATCCTCATCATGTTTTTTCCCTCATTGGGTTTTCCACATAAATATGGTGTTCTCTCATGTACATGGTGTTGTTATTTAAGTTTTTGTTATCTGCATTTCATGTTTAATCACATTAACAAAATAAGGGTTTAATGGATGCAAGTGGATCTAATCAGTGTTGAGGGTTTTGAAGGTTTAATTTGCTACAATTGATTCACCCCCCTTCTTAGTTGTCTTGTTCATTCAACATTTTATTCTTCTTTCTTTCACCTTTCTAGAGCATAATGTATTTTTAAATTTGGCCAATGGATGTAAAAGTTATTATTGTTTAAACATTGTCCTATTGCATTGCAATTAACAAAATAGAAATTGATAAGTGATGATACAAATAAAATATGTGAATTCAATGGGTATTATCATTATGTATAAATGTTAATTCCTTGGAGCACTATTATTAGAACTAATACTAGTATGGGTTTGTCTTTTGGATATAGTTTTATCTATTTTGATCATAGTGCTCGGTGATGAAGACATTTTATGCTATAAATATTAATTATCATTGGTTTAAGCACATAGATTGGGTTTATTTGCATTCTCTAAATCATAATATTCTATCAATTGAAATGGACATTAGATACATGATTCATGAGCATATAGGTATGCTAGCTTATCAAATATTCATGTAGTGAATAGATTCTATCATGCATGTTGGCCACATAAGGCTAAATCCTTTGTGATGGGTTAGGCTTCTGTAGTGGAGTAGCACATGGAAACTAATTCTTTGTGGTAAGGTGGATATCACTTCGACGATTCTCTCTCTTTCTTCATCTTCATGTTATGAATGAAGGAAATGGAAGAGGTTTGTAATGCAAGTGCTAATGTATTTATCTATCTTATGACCTACTATTTGGAAATAGTAGATGGCTCTTACTTATTTTCTTATATTGTAATTTACAATTCATAATTTATTGTGGATGAGCATGGCCATTATAATTATATTTGTCACATATTCATCAATTTAGTTTCAAGGAGTGTGTATCTGCATCTACACGTAAAATAAATCGAGTTGTGTAGTTATAATAAAGTATTGTATATAGACTTGCACGAATTATGATGATTGTAGACTCATTTATATATTTTGGAAAAAAATAGTTTAGTTAAGTGTTTGACTCCTTGATGCTAGATTATGTTTACTTTACTCATTTATATCATATTATATTAAGTGATTATGTGGTGGATGTTACATTAGCAATTATCCTAATGATAATTGATAAGAAAAATTAGGTTCAATTTATAAGTGAGAGAGGAGGATTCAAGAGAGCTTGAGATTGGAGACAAATATTTAGTAGGTAGATTGGTGTAAAATATTATGGATACTTGTAGTGTATAATAAAAAAACAAAGATTAAGCCTATGGCTCATAAGTAGGAGATGCTCAACATATTAGTCAATAAATTATGAATAATGTTGATAGAAATCACTCAACACAGTTTTATATTTTTATCAATAAATCTATCACATTCATTAATTTTTAAAGAAGAGGAATTTATTAAAGGTATACTTAATTTCACATTACTAGAGTTGAGATTTGAGCTTTGAATTAATATTTGAAGAAGACTTACATTATCAATATAATTAAAATTTTACAATAAGAATTTAATGCATTCAAAATATAAGAAAATTTAAATAATAGTGTAATTCTTAACATGAAACAATAGGAAAATAAATAAATAACATTTTCAAAATCATTAAAGTAAAAAAATTATTATAGATTATAGAATTGTTGCTCATTGTTTTTTAATTCTATAAGATAATGGACAAATTAAATAAAAATGTATCCAATAGATATATTAATATTCCTATGAATATAAAAACTAATAAGAAAATAGAAAACCTCACCCACTAAGCATATTCTAATAAAAAAAGTAGCAACAAAATATTTGACTTCCCTTATATTATGATATAAAAAATCACTCCAAGAAAATGGACCTAAAAGGTAAAGACATAGGTTTAAAATTTTTATTATCATAACAATTGTATAAATGAACAAGTACCACATTGATGAGTACTTGCCTTTCTAGTATTGCAATAATAGTATTCATTGTCTTGTTGGTAGATGAGTTATGACATATTGATTTCAATATAGGTTATAGTTTGAGATAATAGACCCTTGCAAGGAATATGTATTGCAACCATGTAGAGGGCTAATAAAAGTATTTGTTGCTTAGTTGATAGATGAGTCATGACAATGATTTAGAGGTATAACAAACACATTTTGAGATAAATTATTTTTGTAGATAAATGCTATACTTGTTATGGTTGACTTAAAGGGGCAATAAAAGTATTTGTTGTTTAGTTGATAGATGAGGGCCATGACAATAATTTAGAGGTACAGTAGATACATTTTGATATAAATTATTTTTGTAGATAAATGTTATACTTGTTATGGTTGACTTTGACTCAAAGTTTTATTTATAGTAGCATAATTTAAGTTGAGTTTGATCATTAAAATAAATATTGTTAAATATTGATGAACAAACAATTTGTTTGTAAAGAGCTTTGTAGTTTAATTGGTTTGATTTGGGTTTGATAGGGAAAACAAAATAAAACAATTCATTTTTTGTAATGAAAAAACTTAAGTTGAAAGTTGAAGGCAATGCCAGGTCTAACAATTATAAAATTTAGTGAGACAATAAAAGTGATACATTCATCTTGTACAAATCTCTTGATTTTAAACCATGTATTAGTGAGTACTTGTATTTTAGTATTATAATTCCAATTGTAACCCTTAGCTTTGTTCTAACCCTAATGCTAATTCTAACCCTAAACATGTTCTTAAATCTAAATTTAATCCTAATTTTAACCCTAATCTAAACCTAATCCTAATTCTAACCCTAATCATATTTCTCACCTTGATTTTAACCCTAACCCTAGTCATATCTCTAATTCTTAGAACCCTAATTGTAATCCTAATTTTAACTCTAACCCTAATTCCAACACTAACCTTAACCATAACCCTAATTTTAACTCCCACTCTAGCCCTAACCTTAATTCTAATGCTAATGTTAACTTTCACTCTAATCCTAATTTGAAGGCTAACCCTAGCTCTAACCCTAATTATATCCCAAATACTAATCTTAACCATAACCCTAATTATAACTTTAATAATAAACTTAATTCCAACCTAATTCAAATTCAAATTTTAATTGTAATCCTAATTCTAAACGTAATGTTAACTAATTTACACCTTAACCCTAATTCTTAACTTGATTATTTTACCCTAATTCTAACCTTAATTCTTAACCCAATTCTAACTTTACCCCTCAATATAACCCTAATCCTAATTTTGACCTTAATTTCAACCCTAACTTCTAGTCTAAGATTATCCCTAACCCTAATTTTAACCTTTATTCTAATGATAATCCTAACCTTTATCGTAAACCTAATTCTAATCCTAACAATAGTTATGATGATTTTAAAATTACAATAATTAATAAGAATTAGGGTTAAGAAATATAATATAAGTAATAATTATAAAATTAGGGTTATACTTTATTATTTTAATTATAATCGTAAAATTATTAATTATAACCCTAATCCTAATCAATAATTAATTAATTAAAATATTTAAAATCATTATTAATTAAGGTTAGTGGGTTGTAGGGTGGGCGACTTTCCACACTGTCAGTTTGTGGAAAGCTAGCGGTGTCTGTGCTATTCTCCCTTTTGTAATTGTTGACATGGAATGCCAACTTGGGTTCGAGTGACGGCTGGGCGAGGTCACGTTGCTAGCATGAAACTGTAGGATGGGTTGGGAAGGCGGTGAATCAACAATGATTACCTCTTGATAGATTTAGTATGATGGACAGATCAATTTAATGATATCTGTGTCAGGGGTTATATGAAACTTTCTTTTGTATCCTTGCTTGTCTTTTCATCGGTACTTCAAGCTTGTGTTTGGCGATTTGTGGTGTCGAGGTGGTGTCCTCGCAGCTTATACAAGCTAGTTCCCTGTGGGGAATGCACAATCAAGCATTAAACATAAATGCTAGATTTGGGCACATCTTCATAGAATTATCGGTGGCATGGGGCTCTTTCGACGCATTTGCTTATAATATTGTTTAGGTTGGGCTATTAATATTATGGCGGCTCTGGCATTGTGGTGACTCTCTGGTTTTGTGCTGGCTCTCTGGAATTGCAGTATGGAGGAGTGGTTGAAATTTGTGGTAAGGATGTTTGTAGAAACCCTGATGAGCATCGGTGCAACTGCACCGATCTGCTTGAAGAGCATGGGTAGACATATGGCGTTCTGTGGGGTCATCATCGACCAATGTCTCAAACGCATCCTCAGAAGGTATGATTCCCTCATTCTGGTGGCGGTTAAAATGGTTCTTGGGAGGGGTTTTTTGGAGGATGACGAATCTTACAGAGTCGACACTTGCATCACCTCCCGGTTCTTAGCCTCAATCTTGGAGATCAAAATGGAAAAGGCGGAGGTCGAGGTGTTGGTTCATAGGCTCTTCCCCTTAGATTTACTGGTGGGTATTGAAGAAATTCTCTATGCTGTGTCTCTTGGTATGGGCCTTCCTCATCCATGGGGTATGGATAATCTTCACATCTCAGGTGAGGTGATCAAATACTATCCATTTCTACTCGATTTGAAAGGTATGACGTTGGTTGAGCACAAACATGTGGCTGCGGTAGGGGTGGATTACTTGTTGAAGGTAGTTAAGCTTCCATAATCGCAATGTGGTTGTTTGGTCTCAGATTTTAGAGGATTCACTCATGCAAATGGCTTCCTCGACAGTGGTCGGTCTGGTTAGGGGTTCGGTCTGTCTTGATCTTAATTTTTTTGGTATATGTTTTAAGATGTATGCATGTTAATAGTATAGTGGCAGTTTGCCTTCAACTAGTTGTTTTTTGAAATTCATGTTATCAATGTCATATGGCGTGGTGGTAGTTTTTTGCTGGTATATGGTAGGTGGTGTCCTTCCTTGGTTAGGGGTTGGCATAGTTTGTCTGGTCTGGCAGAAAGCTTCTACATTTTGGGTCTCCTGCATCACAGACGATTGTATACCTTTGCTATATCAATATAAAACTCTCTTGCGTATCAAACAAATTATTAATTAAGGTTAGGATTATAATATAATTGATTAAAACATTTATAGTTATTTAATAATATTTGAAAATTTTAAATAATAATTTATTAAATTATAATTAAATTTTATGTATGTTCTAACCCTAAAATTACATAATTATGAAACTAAAATAACCTATATAATTCTAATTCTAACTCTAATTTAGAATTATAAAGTTCTATTTAATTTTAACATTAATTTAAGATAAATAAATCTTAAATTAATTAATTAAATTATAATTAATTATAATTTTAATCTTCATTTAATTAAAAAATCAATATAACTTTAATCTTAAATCTAACCTTGATTCTAATCCTAGTTCTAATTTAAATGAATTTTTTATATAAAATATGCTTAGAGATATTCTTTTAGAAGTAAACTAGTGACATGCCTAGAAACAAGATTTACTCACCCTTTGTTGAATTGTGGGTATAACAAGTTTCAGCTGTTGGTAAATCAACTATTATTTAATAGGAAAATCCTCCAAAATATCATGTGAAATTGTAAAAAATCTCACCTATCATGTAAAAGAAATCGTAAAAAATCTCACCTATCATGTAAAAGTGACATACATATTAGCTTTGGGAACATTCTATTTTCATTCACAATGTTTTTTTTTTCAATTTGATGATAACTTCCCTTTTTTATTTGCTCTAACATATATTTTCTATCAGGGTAATCCTTGAACCTTTTTAGATGCAAGTGTTAGTATATGACAAATTGACTTAAAAAAATAGTAATATATAACTACTTAGAATCTAAAATATTAAATTTTAGTTAAAATTAAAAAACAGTTACAATTCTATTTTGTTTTTCTTCACATTTTCCCTTCAATATTATTTTTATATTTGATAATTTAAAAAAATCACAATTTATTAATAAAAAAATTAATTAACGATTAAAAAATAAAAATCTAATAATATTTCATTTATTATAATAGAATAATTCTAATTAAACCTAAATCAACTACAAAAATAGTTTAACAATCGGTGGAGAGAATGGAAAAAGTCATTATTAAACTAAGTTGTAGAAGATTGACACTTAACATTGCAAAATGGTGGATCTTAAAAATCTTCCATTCTAAGACTATGAATTTGAATTTAAAAACTAGAAAAAGCACCTTAGTGTGCAATGGGTATGCCAAAGAGGTGTGAAAGGTCAATTAGATAATATTTTGGTCTATTTTTGCATACATTTGTGTAGTACATGAGGTGAATTGGTACCTATAAAATAGTATGATAATATCTCCAACCCTAGTACTCAATATATATGAGTGCACAAATAAAACAATGTTGTAAAATACTATATAATTTAGACATGCATCACCTACGTAAATTTCAACACCAAAATCAAACTTAGTTAGCTCAGTAGTGTTATCCTGACATTTCCATAACTACTCCATGATTCTCTCCAAATCCTTGTGCTCTTTCCTTTTTGAATACTCACACCTTATAAGTTGTCGTAGTTTTAATTAAAAACTTTCATCACACCTAGAGCCACTCCAAATAGAACACCCCAAATATGGTAAGTATAAACAATAAATAATTAATCAAACAAAACATTTCAAACATCAAGATCACAAGGTGTATGACACCCACCCAAAAAAATTGTTACTCCTTTTAATGCGCCAAATCTAAATGTTTGGCTAACGATAGTTCCTTCAATGTTTTGAAATGAGATAGGATGCTTGAATGTGTGGACGTGAAACAAATGTAATTAAATGCCTTTAAATAATAATACATATCATGAAATTTTGCAAGGCAAGAAAATAAAGGAGATGAATTAGCCAAATTTTGAATTTGAGTTTTGAAAAGACAAAGGTCAAGTCCATAATCAGAAGGCCAACCTTGCAACTTTGAAAATGGCCTTGGACAAGCACATAATCATATTGGATTGTATAATAGTTATATGTAGGTAAGTGTAGAGATAAATGTTTTAAGTTCATACACAATGATAAGGTGAAAATTGAATATGTAAAGAGACTTATAATGTAAGAGTAGGTAAGATTAAGAAAATAAACTTAATTTTACACAAAACTACATTTGTCAACATATTTCTAAAAATGAATACAAAACTAAGTAAAAAATAAAATGACACAATTATAGGCACATTTCATGTAACATCGACATTAGCAAGAAAAAGTTAAATTGTTTGTTCAACAATAAAATATATTATAAAGTGTTTGTGAGTTAAATATAAGAATTTTCGTGCCCATTCATATTCACAACTATTTACAAATAGAATCTAATGGGATCAAACTTTGAAATCTTCCTCTAAGAGAAACCCACTCCAACCATTCTTCTCTTATATGAAACAAATTTTAACAGAAAGTGAACATGTTTTGAACTTGTAAAATAAGCGAATTCAAACATAGAGGAGATAAGATTTACATAAGACTAGAATACTGAAATAAAGAGTCCCTGGCTAAGAAGACTTGCTAAAATTTGAATCTTAGCCCTGATGCCAATGCTAACTAACATGCTCATTAAGTACGGTTACAATTTGGGAGAAGCTACCATTTATGAGCTCCACTAAAAGTGTGATCAAAATTCCAGCTGCTCGAACCCAAGTTGTGCGAAGTTGACATTTTTTCTAGCACTAGTGGTGTCTTTGAAGTACAATGTCTATCCGTCCAAGAACGTGTTGCTCTACCAATTTTGGCCCCAGTTGGGTGACATTTCTTGCCATATAGTCTTAGATCCCTTTATTGACACCACATGGATGTCCCTTGCTCCCCCAACGTTCGTGATGATCATTAAATTGAAGTACAAATGTCCATTATGGTGAATTAAAATCCTCCCTTGCATTGGCAAGGCACCCTGTAATAAACATTAACAAAGATATATGTTAAGCCTAAGTCGGTCACAACAAAGAAAACAAAAATGAATTATGCATTGCTTTGAAGATCTTAAGGCCACTTAGGATAAATTATGATAAATTTTGATCTTAGATTTTTTTTTCATACATTTATGTAGTACATGAGGTTAATTGGTAGGTCATCTAGCAAAATGATATTGTTTGTGTAAAAATGTCTCAATGGAGAAGTGATAGCTTCAAATCAATTATGCATCCACTTACAAGGATCCAAACATGATTGAAATTTATATTTCGATTTTACTAATTTATAACTATTAAATATAGATGTTTTAGCCCTTGATCTTTCTTTTGAATTAATGGTTGGAAATGTAATTGCCCTTCTATTTAAATTTTTTAATATGCCCATATGAACTGAGAAAATTATTGTCAAATTTGAGTATGAAACGTTCTAAGTTTCCTTATTTGGTTGTTCATGAATAGAATTGGTGATCTTACTACTTATATTTTGGGAGATTATAGATAAGTAAAATTGGGGGCAGGGGCAGCCAAACATTTCCTGCTAATTGTCCAACACGTCTAGAAAAAAGCAGAAGATTCTCAAATAGAGACAGTGAAGATGGGGAGTCATTGAGGGACAATAAGTTGGCATGGTATATTTTTTCCCCCTCTATTTAGACTTCTATGTTGTAAAACATATATTTTTGTTAAGGTCTTCTGTAATATATCCTCAAATTGATTATGATTGAATTGCTCTAGTTCATTTATTAAGGTGGACAAGAAGCAATTGGGAATTTTTGAATGAGCCTTTATAGTAAAAAATGGAGGGATATTCCTATAAATATAAAGCACAACATCATGTTTCTATGAAAACATGAAAAGTTTGTATGTACATAATTTACAATGAAAGTAACTGTAAATATTAAATTGGTTTCTCCAAAGCAACCAATATGGATATAATGACATTGGAGAGCATTTTACGAATTTTGGTAGCATTTAGTGTTAGAACTATATTGGACTATGATTTTGTGTGCTGGCATGGATAAAGATGAAGGAAAAGCTATTTAAGGAGAGGTCATAGATAAAGATGATGGAAAAGGTATTTGTGGGTGTGGCAGGGAAAGTTTCATCTTTCTTCTAAATAAAACTATGAGATACTTGATCAGTGGAAAATTAATTGGGATGTGAGGGATTCCAATAGTGGCTATCCTATAAATCAGTGGAAAATTGATTGACATGTTAGGGATTTCAATAGTAGCTATCCATTTATAGTGGTGGCGATGTAAAAATACATTACTAAGCCATTCTTCCTGTATTGTGGTGTGTCTTGATCCATAAATCATCTAGTTTGTATGAGTTTAAAATTAGGTTAAAGTAGTGGGCCAGTCTTGTATTGTAATTATTACTACTAATCTTTATTGTGAAGATGTGCAAGAACTATATAAAAGTCAAGATGTAAGAACTATATAAGTTTTGGTTAAGTTCTCGTCAGGGAGTTAACTCAGATGGTTAAAGACATTCTAATGGCTATCGTGTTCAAAATTAGATAAACAAGATGATTTTATTGTTTTGTCTATTTAAATTTTAGAATAATATAATTGTAATTACACTGCCTATTCTGATTTTGAATTATGAAAAAAAAGGCTTTATAATTTTTTCTTTTGATGTTGTCAAAGATAAGTTGGTAAATTTAAGGGCACTATCCACAATTCAATATTCTCGAAAGATTTTAATTAATTTTTTTTATGTAAAGATAATTGGACCAACTTCAACAATTCCTTAACATAGACTGTCATCTATACTTTATATATAAACATGATCAAGATAGTCTAATTTGATTTTCATCTAGAAAAAATCAATCTAACATAATGAATATTCCAGTAATCTCCTAAAACTAAGCTATGAACTTGGGAAAACCTAAATTCAATTACTTCTAAACTCATTTTTCGTTTCAGCTGTGTACGAAAGTGCTGGGTAAAGACCACAAGTTATAAGTATCTTTTGATTGAATTTAGTCGATAATTTGATTTTCATGTTGGAAATCAAGATTAAAATAATTAAAAACTAAAAGCAGTGGTGACATTTTCACTTTTAGGACAGTAGCTTTATAGAGGAGGTAAACATTCCAAAAAGTTATCGGCATCTTGGGAAAACAGTGAAAACACTATCATTATATGCACCTTCTAAAAATTTCACCAAAATACCCCAATCTGATGCGTCAGCTTAATCTTTCACGAATTGCATCACTACCTATTCTTATTTGTTGAAAAGCCTAGATTAATTCACTTGGGCAAACTGAGGAAGACATTGAAACAGTATAAAACACTACAGGAGTGATCTAGCTGGGAGAAGGATTGTCATTACTCATTATAGTTTGCAATCACACAGCATTTGCAAACAGTGAATAAGACATCACACTATTGATCAATCAATGACACAGCGAGCACGCTGGTTGAGATCTCGTTTATCTTCTAAAAGCAGGCGGTAATTTTCATTTTAATAAATATACTCTAAAACCCTCGTCACATCCTTATTTTCAGGCTGCAGCTCGCGAAATTGGAGAAGTGACACGTAAATACCAGCAAGGCAGAGTTTGAAGGAGGGGCGGGAAAGCAGCAAAAAAATGGCAGAAAACATCCGATAAAATGGATAACCTGAATGCTTCACGATTAAATTACTTTTATTCTTTCTTAGTAGTTCTGATGTAGCTACGTCTTGCTTGTAAAATTATTAATTAACTCTAAGAGAGTACCCATGATAGTTGTGCTAAACATTTGTTAGAAAGATATGGCGTTGTATACGCAGAAAGTCTGCATACTTCTTGAGACAATTGTTTTTTGAAGATTTAACAGCTAATGGCTTTGGTATGCATCCACATTGTGCATACAGATCATGGAATGTCATTCAAAAACATATATTAAAAAGCTGTTACATAGTTTTATTCACTAAGATTCATTGATTTATTCATTCAAAATGCCCCACATGGTAGCTCTAAGAGCTGCACCGCACAGTGAATTAAGATTTCATCGCTTCCAACACCTTTTTCCAGGCACGACGAGAGGAAAGATGTGAAAGACCTGCGACACTAAAGAAATCCCTAGCCAAATAGTCACTCTTGGAAAGCCTCCATATTTCGCGTGCCTTGTCTATGCTTCCACATTTTGCATACATGTCTACTAGGGCAGTTGTAACTACATCTAACAAATGCCCTCTATCCTTTGCGCTTTGGTGGATGTCCATACCCTGTTGCAAAGCCCTCATTTTGCACAAGCAGGGAGAATTGTGAAGTCCGAACTGTTGGCTACCTGCTACGAAAGTTGAAGACGTTCATTTTCCTCACATAAACCCGGGCAGGAAAATGCGAGCCAGTTCTAAGCATACGTACCCACTTGCAGGTAGTATCAAAGGCGTGTCAGAAAGTGAAATCACATTTGCAACATCACCGTACAGTTTTTCTTGCAATAGCGGTTTCGTAAAATGCAACTTGCGTAAGATGCAACTTGCAAAGGCCGCAATGCAACTTGTAGTTTGAAAATTAAAGGACAGGATGACTTTGATCATTGGCCGGGTTTATTGATAACAATGAGTCCTTGATTTAGCATTTGAGGTTGATCAACTTCATATTAAAAATTGGTGTAGTCAAAAAAATATGATGAAGAATGTAAGGCAGTCAAGAGATTACTAAAAAAGAAAGGAATGGACAAAGAGTACAAGAAAAAATATGAAAAATTGGTGCAGTCAAAAAAATATGATTATATAAATGAAAGAAGGAAGGAGCTAATCTCGCTTAGAAAACAGAACCCTAAAGGTTTTTGGAGAGAATTGCAGCAAAAGAAAAAGAGGATTGAAAACAGTATTACAAATGTCCAATGGCTAGAGTATGCTAGACTTCTTTACGAGTGGGTTCACGAGAAAGACCATCCACTTGTTATTAACACATCAATGGAACTATTCACTGTGGATGATATTAAACAAGGAATAAAGAATTTAGCGAGTGGTAAAGTATAGGACATAGATGGGTTGCAGGCTGAATTTTTAAAATGGGGGATCGAGACTCTTGCTCCTTACATAAAAAGAATTTTCAATAATGTCAATCAAGAAGGATTTCCTATGGAGTGGACCACTAGTGTGGTCATTCCTCTATTCAAAAGTGGTGATATCAACAATCCATCTAACTACCGTACGATTATGGTCAATCCTATCTTTGGCAAGCTCTTTGGGAGCATGATTGAGCGAAGGATCAGCAGTTGGGCAGAAAATGAGGGCAAAAGGGCAAAGGGGTAGGCAGGCTTTAGGTCAAGACACTCTACCATTGATCACTGCATCACCCTTAGACATTTGGTTGAGAAAATTTGGAACACTTAGGGTGAGGAAGCTTATTGCTGTTTTGTAGATTTCAAGAAAGCTTTTGAAATGGTACCTAGAGACAAACTATGGAATAGAATGGAGGAATTAGGCATCCCAAATGTGTATAGAGTAGTTGTTCACAAATTGTATGAGAATGTTAGAGCTAAAATCAGAACAAGTGATGGTATGTCAGAATGCTTTGGTAGCGACATTGGAGTTAAACAGGGCTGTCCTCTATCTCCCACGCTTTTTGGGTTATACATTAATAAGTTGGAAGCTTGGTTAAGCAAGACAAATGGGGATGGTATTCAACTGGCAGGTTATGTGGTGAAGCTACTTTTATATGCTGATGATCTTATCCTAATTTCAAAAACAGCGCATGGGTTAAGAGAACATCTGAAAGCTCTAGAACTCTTTTGTCACGAGGTTGGGATGCAAGTGAATATCACCAAGACCAAAATCATGATTTTCTCATTGAATAGAAAAGATAACCAGAATACCTTTCTTTTTGAAGGCAGCTCGCTTGAAATAGTCAAAGAATACAAGTATCTTGGGATTGACTTTCATTATAAGCTCAGTTTGGAGACTTGTCGGACGAAAAGGATACAGGGAGGTTGGAAAGCTTCTTACCTTCTACAAAATAGGTGTAGAAAAGCTGAGCTTTGGGATTGGAAAACCAAGAAAACCCTTTTTGGTTTGCTTGTTACTCTGGTTGTACTTTACGGGTGTGAGGTATGGGGAAACAATATGTCAAAGTGCAGTTGGAGACAACTAGAAAGAATTCAAAAACATCTAATAACAAGCAGTCTTAAAGTTAAAACTATTGTCCCCTATGAAATTCTTTTAGCTGAAATAGGGTATTTTCCATTGGAAGCATCGGCTTTAATCCGGTTGATAAGCTATTTAAAGAAGGTTGAAAACATGGATAACCATCGTTGGCCTAAAACAACTATGAAGGAGACGTTAAATCATAGGAAAAAAACTTGGATGAAACAAAACCACAAGTGGATGAACAAGTGGGACATCAATTTGCGTGAGTGTCCTAGCACCAATAGTGAAATAAAAAGCTATGTGATTGAAAAATTCAGAACTGCCATGTGGACAAACTAGATTGGGCGAAAAAAAGCATACTACATCAAAGAGTTTAACTCGACAAAGGATCATGGTGAAAAAACTTATTTAGGTGCAGCTATTAAAGGGAAAGCGAGGTTGTTAGTGGCACAATTAAGGACATGATCACATCACCTTAGGTGTGAGACCGGTAGGTGGAAGATACACAAGGAAACTTGGGAAGAAAGAACTTGTATTTTCTGCAATAAGGGGGTTGTGGAAACAGAATGGCACTTCATCATGGAATGCACTACTTACGAGGATATCCGTACTCAACATGAAAATAGTTTGAAAGTGGACAATATGCACCAACTATTTGAGAAAGATAAGATTAATCAGACGGCTAGCCTTCTAGTCAAAATTAATAGTAGGAGATCTGACTTGGAAAAGAACATGAAGACAAATTAAGCCTGTTTTGTCTCGGTCCCATAGACTGTTTAGTCTCGCGGACATCATTAAAATCTTTCATTTTATTTCATTTCATATTGAATACGCCATCAACGTAGAAGATGTCGCTATCAAAAATAATTACACAAAAAATAAAGTAGAAAAATCCAATGATAAAGGTACCCCACGTAACATTGATGAGAGCTCCGGCATTCAACTTTATCTTTACCGGTAGACTTAAGCCAACGTCAGCAAAACTGAGCTAACGTCAGCCGAAAACGATTTGAAAGATGGGCTAACGTCAGCCGATAACGATTTGAAATTCACCACTCCATATCGTGCAGACATGGCGGTATCAAAGCAGGAAGACAAACTCACGTGTCATGGGCAACGTGTCGTACGGTAAGTGGGGTCTCTTTCCGCTCCTCTTAGCGTTATTACCTAGCTAGGGTAAAACGAAACTGTGATTTCGCTTCTTAGAGATCTGCGAAAATAAACAAAAAGAGCCAAAGATTCCCATAGCCAGTAAAATATAAGTTGAAGATGGGTGAATAGAGAATAACCTGAAAACGAGTGTTATTGATCGTGGGTAACCGCTAGATTTTATAAGTATATACCTAATCGAGAGAAATGTCTGCCACAGTTTGCTCACAGTAACTTCGTTTCCTTGCCTGAAAACGCGATATACGCAAAGGGTCGATTATCTTTTCATTCACTTTATCGGAGTATTTTTTAATATTTATTATTTATATTGTATTTGGGCATGCGCTTGCCTGCAGAAATACCCGTTCGGACTAATAAAGCATAAAGTACATTGAAAGTGTGAAGCTCTTTTAAAAGTGGCGATATTTTGAGGATCAACGGACAAAAACATTCCAATGGACGCACTACTCTCAGGCTTATTGAATCCAGAACCTATTCGCATAGCGGTTACCCAAAATTTGCACTCCAAATTGAACTGTAGAATAGGAAGTGGGTACATTAATTCAGGAAGATCCCGTGTTTCCTTCCAACTAGAAGCGGGGCATTACTGCAGATGGCCAAATACATTATGTAGAACAAATTCAAGCAGAGAAAACAATGGCAACAACGGGATTAGTGTTGAAGACGAGAAAGGATGGGTACACTTTGTGGGCATTGGTGGAAGCGGGCTTTCAGCACTTGCCATGCTCGCCTTGAAACAAGTAAACTTTTGTTTTTCTTTTTTTACTTGCATGAATTCTTATAAATGGTCTACAGGATTTTTCCTCTTTCCAGCATTGCATTAACTTTCTTAGCAGACTCATTAGATTAAGTGTTTGTTAATTAAGCTTCTCTCAGCACAAGCCCTACTGATACCTATACCCAGATGAGACAGAAATAACTACAATTCAAGCAAAACTTTTTGCAATCGATGATAGAAAAAGAGGGATAAAGAAACTTGTCAAGGGAAGACCAGAGAAAGTTAAGGTTATCAAATTGAAATTCTTAAACGTGGAAGCAACATCCTTGCCCCACATATCTAAGTCCCATTTAACACCGAACTCAAAGAAGGCATAAACGGTTTTTCGAAAAATCGACAGCGAGCTCCATCGTACTCATGTTCAATGCCGGAGATTAGCAATCCCTCTGAATACTGAACTTTTTAATGGTTTTATCTGTACTCACCTTACTTTTTGGAACCATCTTACAGAAGGAAAGACGCCAGTGATTAGATGCCAATAAGAAAATATCTAAAGTTCAAGCTGGCTTACAAAAAAAAAACATTCTATTATTGATCTTATTTGTCACACTTAGACTTCTGTCGAAGATTTTTGTGACAGAAAGAATTCGAAATTTCAAATTTCTTTTTGCTTGCTTTGATGACCACAACCTAGCATGATGAATTACCCTACATTTATAGTGGGGCCGGATAAGATTCTCTTTTCCCCAGTCTTGGCAGCATGTCAATGGGGCCCTACTTTCAATTGGCCTGCAAAATAACAGACGCTTGCCAACCACTTCAAGCTTCCACTTGTAGGAAAGAAACAAAGAAAGAAAGTTATTCGTTCTTGGAATCAACTGTACAGTCTATAGGGTGCTGGTTTTAGTGGCTTCCAATCCTTTCCCCTTTCCGAGGTCAACAGTTACCCTTCTATACTAACTGTAGATTAGAGCAATCTCTCTCCGGCCAAGCAACCTTCCTGAAAGTTTGAAAGTAGTTCTTCCATTTCTTTGCCTGCCTATTTAGACAGTGGATAGTTCTGCCTTTTGGATGGTAAGTCTAAGTAGGGATGGATAGATAGTTCCCAAAGCTACCTCTCTATTCATTAAGTGGCTTCCAACCCCAATTGAGATAATGGCTTCCAACTTTTTGTTTGAAAGCCCATTGGAAGGAAGGCTTTGTCACTTCTAGGGCAGGGTTAGATAAAGCCCTACCATTGGAACAAGGTTGGGGAAGCTCTGCCTTCCCACATCCCTTTTTGTTTGAAAGCCCATTGGAAGGAAGGCTTTGTCACTTCTAGGGTAGGGTTAGATAAAGCCCTACCATTGGAACAAGGTTGGGGAAGCTCTTCCTTCCCTCATCCTTACCTGGTTTTGGACTACTACTCACCTAGCTTGGGGAAATTAACCCCTAGGAAACCCTACCATCTGCTCATGTCCACCCCGTCCTACTCTTCTATAGGCCCTGCCTTCTTAACTGGATTTACACTTAGAAAGGTGGGGCTATCTCTTTTCTCAACTACCCATTGAAGAAAGTTTAAAAGAAAGCGGAGAATAGGGTTACAACTATACGAAAGAGAGCTATCTAGATTCTATATTCACCATAGGCTAATGACATAGGAGAGAAAGATGGACAACAACTATAGAAAGAAAGAGAGAAAGAAAGAAAGAAAGAAAGAAAGAAAGTCCTATATCCCAACATTGAAACAATTGAATCAATTAATTGATACCTACTTTCCCAAGCCTAGACCAGGTAGGGGAAGGGGTCGTCTTTTTAATTCATAGGATAATGAATAAAAGGTGGAATTGAATAATAAAGTATTCTCTTTTCCTCCTTTATATCATAAATTCAAATCACTTATGAAAAGGAGGATCAACCACTCACTTTTGTTTCAATCTTAGAGAACCACTGGATGAGTGAAAAGCTACAAGAGTACTAGGGTGAGTTTATTTTTTGTAGGACAAGGATGACCTCGATTGAAGCAATGCCCACACCTTGGAAAGGAGAATTTCATTTAGGTGTGAGTAGAGTGAAAGGGAGAACTCATTGGACAATTGTTGGCATCACACTTTGTTGTCTATCTTTTCTCTATTTTTTCCCTATGTTGTGCATGTTGCCTTGTGTTATCCCACCTTTTATATCAATCTAAGATAGTCTAAGTGGGTTTTCCATGAGTCAAAATGTTGCTTAGAGTGCTGCCCCATGTTATTCTCAGTGTGCTTATTGTGTGTCCAAGGTTGCAAGAGAAATCCAAAAAACATCTAAGCATTGGATCTATTTTGGTTGTTTCCTTGAGTTTCGGATTTTAGGGGTTGTCCTTCTCAATATACCATTCTACCCATCCCCACCTTTTCCCTATGTCCTTATTGGCTTGTAAGACTTTCCCTTCTTGGTATGCCTTTCCCCTCACCATGACCTTCCAGTCCTTTGTAGTTAGAAATTTGCTAAAGTCTTTCAGACCAAAGTTTTGGACCATCCTTTACCCAGGTACGTTATTTGGACCTTCCCCAATTCCCGACTTAGTTTTTCCTTAAGTGTTTTATTAGAGTTAGAGTTGCTTGCTTCCTTTTGCTTGAGTATCCCTTCCTTGTCATCCTTGACATCCCAATTCCATGCCTTTTGAAAGTTTCCTAAGTATTTTTTCGTCATACTTTTTAACTTTCCCTTCTTGTCATGCTTTCTTTTCCAACTCTAAACCATTGACTTTCAAACCTTTTTACTATGTACTCTCCGAAGTCAGACTTTTAGGCTTCCCTCTTCCTAGGCATCTGTTGTGTGGTATGCTTGACTCCCAATCCTTGATCCTTCTGTTGTTGTGATCCTCAAAGTTCCCTTTATCTTTCTCCTTGTTTCGGAGTTCCCCATGAGCTTTGAACCCCAACATAGCTCCCCTTTTCTTGGACTTCGGACCTTTGGGGGAATTTCAAACCCTTACACTAAAGTTCCAGGGCAAGGTCCTCCCCAAACTCTGATTTCTACTTCATTCTTCTTTCCTTTTGGAGTTTTGACTTTCAGGAGAACCCCAAACCTTGGCACCAATCTCTAAGTGCCAAGTCCACCTTGGGTTTTTATTCTTGCACTTTTCTCCTTGTCACTCCCTCTCCTTTCTAGGTCCTTGTTCCAATTTTTGTTCCACTCTTGGAGCTCGATATCTTAGTGTGTCCTATTGGACCTTGGGTGCCCAAAGGAACCTTACACCCCGCCTTCATATCCAATCTTCTAGGTCCCTTTCGACTCTCGATTCCTAACCTATTCTTGTTGGAGCCTTGGAACTTCATGAGAACTATGCACCTCTGCACTTGCTTCCAATTCCATATTTTCTCCTGCCCCCCAATTCCCATTGTTTCATACATATATTTCTCCATCAAGCCAACAAATTTCCCTTGCACCTCTAGACTTGGTTCCAAGGTCCCTTCTAGACCCAATAGTTTGCTGAATGGCTTGTAGCACTCCAAAACCCTTGGAGCTTGTTCCCACCTATTGCTAGAGTATCTTAGGCTGCTATTTATGACCTAATGTGATGTGGTGACCTTCGAAATTAGACTTTCCTGCTCGGAAATGACTATTCATCATTATGGGCACGGATTCACACATTTCTAGCAACAAAAAAACCAAGTCCTCTATGGTTGCAAAGTATGCATTGGAAGTTCATCTTAGAAATAATTTAATATTAATAATGTTAAATTTAAAAGCAATTACCATTGTAGGTGAGGTCTTATGTTGTATCATGCAAACATAAGTTGGTTAAGCTTGATCAAGATAAACTTCATGTTATTGCCCAACAAACATGTTTGACCTATCTACAACTGAAAAAAGGTTGGAAAACGGACTTAGATAAATGGTTGATGCATTGGAATATCTTTGATGGACTGAGCTTGATAGGGTTGTGCACTCTAAATTAAAACATTCAAACCTTTTGGGACTCACTCTTGTAGTGTCAAATATTTTCATTGAGTCCATTTTTGTTTCTTCACTTAGGTTTCTTTTTGTTCTTGTGTATAACCGATTTGAGAAATATTTGATAGGTTTTCATTCTTGTGTTTTGCTTAAGTATGGACCTTTGTATGTATTGTTCATGTCGAAAATCCATGCGAGTTTATTAAAATTCTAGGCGTGGGATGTTTTATGGGTGTTTTTCGTGTTTTGTCGGAGTTGTGGATTTTCAGTTTCCCTTGATGTCATGCCATTCACCAACTCCCTAATATCTTGACCAAATGCCTTAAATTTTTTTTTATTGTCAAGGTATCAAACTTGTGTCTTCTTTGATGCCATTCCCTTAGCATCCCCAATCCTCGACCCCCAATAAAATGCCTTTGTGTTTTAGTCTTGTTTGTCTTAGGGTCATCTGGCTTTCCCTTCCCCAAGTATCCTTTCCATCTTAGCCTTGCTGTCTTAGTCTTTGGTATAAAAGTTTGTCTAAGTCTTTTGGATTGGAATTTCAAACTATCCCTTACTCGAGTACCCTTTCCATGTCATCCTCAACTTTTTGATTCCTTGCCCCTTGAAAGTTTCCTAAGTACTATTTGTTGGTTTTTTGGACTCATCATTTCTTTCATACCTTTCTCAATTTCCTTGAAACTCTATCAACTCCTTTGTTTTTCCCTTCGAAGTCAAACTTTTGCCCTTCCCCTCACCTTTGTGCCTATCAATATGTACTTCTGAATCTCGATCCCCAACATTCTGAAAACTATAACCTTTTTAAGGGATTGCTCATTAGAACTTCCTCGATCCCACGTACCGTAATGGCATGAATTCCTTGCTACCTCCAATTCTTGACACCTTGACCAAAGGTAGGTGGTATGGATTCTCCCCAAAATCCGACAATTTAAAACTCCTGCCAATTTTTCATCATCTGTCCACCTACTTGTTGGAGTAGCCCATGGGAGCCACATGTGTTGGAAAAGGTTTGTGTACGCTAGAAAAGTGCCAACAACTATCAAAACTGTCATGACATTGTGTAAAGACCATTCTCCATGGTTTTGGTGCATTTTTCTTTAGTTTTCAACAATAAAAACTTGAAATCAGTTAGGGTTTTGTCTATTGGTTGATTTATCTCTACACCTACCCATGAATGTTCATTGGTTGTTTTTGTACCCTAACCTCACAAATCTAATGGAAGTTGATGCCATAGCCATGTTCAAATTAATGCAGGTGACCAAATCATTGCAAATATCGAACTTTTGCACCATTTCAAGTGGTAGTGATGGAAATGGCTCAGTGTCACCATTAATGTTCAACGACAACTTTTCCAACCACCTGATATGATTGGGTTGAGCACCATGATGAGTTTTTTGTGTTACCGATATACATTCAAAGAAGATAAGTAGAAGGGACTTATCAAGCTAATGCGGCTGTTAGAGTTTTCAAAACCTGAATACCCTCACATTGTGTGCAAAATGATTCGTAGTGGATTTTTTCTGGCCCATTTTTGCTCTACACACTCAAACCTCCTATCCATTACTGCTTTGGGTGATGGTGATTGAAATGATGAGTATTTTCTTTCTATTTGAGTAAAGACAATGGCGATGGTCTGAATGACACTTGCTGTATGATGCTGATATGCCTCCTCTGTAAACATCTCATGCTAGGGATCTATATGTATGCATGTTTTCTTGTTTGTAAATGTTGGTTAATTAGGATTTTCATTGTATCTAGTGCAGAACAGCCTAGGGTTTCAATTTTTCATAGCGTGTTTGCCATTAAAGTTGGTCTCTAAGTTGCAGAGAGGTAGCTACTGTAGCATGTACTTATAATTGTTTCCATGGATCTCTGTTAGTATTTTAGAGGGTTTTTAGGGTTTGAGGTGTGATATGCCCTCTCCTTGTAAGCTTTCTTTCACCACATTTGCTGGTGCAGCTGTAATGACTATTCGAAAAGTGTTGCAGCATTTTAATCTATTGCATTTTGTCATATGTGATAATCGTTTATCTACTATGGATGAATATTAATGAATTCAGAGAAGGATTATTAAGTAGAACTGTTTATTTTGCATGATACCTTTGCTATTCCTTACTGATTCTTGCTTGTAATGGTTGGACACAACTTTATTATTTAATAAAGCATCAGTCAATGAAGACCTTGACCTTCCACATTCATGAAAACATAAAAACTTTTCACTAGTTCTTATGAAAATAGAAGTAGGAAGTCTACATGCTGTCCACGATTCAGTAATATAACTATGAATTGATATTAAGTGAAATTGAACTGTCAAATGTTTAGAGAATCATGCCCAGCATGTGTATGTCTTG